>NQII01006575.1:5591-18300 GCA_002778355.1 Clitarchus hookeri
GCAAGTGTACCATTTTTTTTGGCTCTTCAGTGTATATGTATTGCAGTGCTTGTTACTCAATAGCATATATCCATGTGATGAGCATCTCAAGTATCATGGGTGTGCGGCGGTGGCACACTGCTCCTTTACCTCCACTGTACGGCAGCTGTGCGAGAAATGGGGTGGCGGCCCAGCCAGTACAGGTTGTGAAATAACACTTAGCAGTCGGGCGGGTGGCAATTTACGCACACATAAGGGCAAACCAACCCCTGTAGGAATCATTTCACGTCTGTAGTGGTGGGATAACTGTGATTAGGGCGATAGGTTAGATGGCCCGTGTCAAGTTTTCTGTCGTGGGAACTCCGAGATGGTAGATTGTGCCATACAAGTGCCATATTCATATTTAGTTCTGAGGTACATTTTTACATTCTTCCTTCAACTGCATTTGGCAAGTCGTTGCAGTTTATGGATCCTGGAACAGTTACAGGCTCAGAGGGTCCTACAAGAGCTGTATTGGCAAATGTCTGGTGACCTTACAGATTGATGTATGCTGTGCACCACACATCTGCAGGTCTTGACAATTGTTAAAAACAGCCCTGCTATCTTTCACTATCCCTTGGAGGGGAGTATGGAGTAGGAGGAGGTAACCTGAGAACACAGCTTGGAAATTTTTCTACTGACTAACGGGAAAATATTAACTCCTTTAATGAGTTTTAGCACTGCGAATGGAATTGGTTTTCAAAGTTCAAGGTATTTATAAAATAAGAGTAAGTCTAAGTAGTGTTGGTAGTGAAAGCAGAGATGATAGTGGTGTAGTCTTGTTACAGTAAAGGATGGTTTTGGAAAAAAGATTGAAAAGTGGTACCATGAACAATGTTTTGTGTTTCTCTTCACATAATGCGGTAGGAGCTAATCTACTTGGTTACATAAATTGCAGTATTTTGCATGAAGTCCATGTCCAATCATCTCTAATGCAAAATTGAGACTTTTTATAATTAAACACCAATTAATTTTAGTACGCAGATGTATTTTGAAAAAGGTGACAGCCAAGGGGCATATACTTAGCCTCCCCTTGTCCCCCAAACTGTCAAGAACATTGAGTGATTCAATGATTTACCAAGCATTGCAAGTCCATTTTCAAGCACTTCTGGTGTAAAATCAACATAAGTTTTGCATGGAATATTAATTTAATTCAATAGTCAGACCAACTAAAACTATACAGAAGGGTATCTGCAACCTCCTTTGTCGTTAAACTATCACAAAACCTGTAAAATTGGAGATGGCATACTTTGCGGTGAGTAAAAATTCTATTTTTGATAGCCTTTTCAGAAAAAGAGAAAATAAGTCAATGAAACATTAATTATATCAATAAACATATGTCTACTGGAAGGTATCTGTTACCTCCTTTGCCATGAATAAATTACAAAAACGGTAACATTGGAGACTGTAGGTACTTTTTGCCACGAAAATTCAATTTATGATGGCATTTTGCTGAAAAACCAGAGGATATTTCAACGAAACTTTAATTATTACCCAATGTGATGTCACATTGTCGCTGTCCAAATTCATGGCAAGGGGACACAATGTACCCCAGAATGTTGTAACGTTGGCCGCTACAGTTACACCGGCTATAAGTTGCCACTTGCACTCGACTAGCTCAGAGGTAGTATGCGAGACTCTGTAAAATGGACGCCAATTAATGATTAAATAAAGTAAAGTTCCGGTGTATTTTGTTCCATACTTTTATTTACTATTTACGTGACACAGTTCACATACGAAGTTCATATATGCAGAGTACGAATCATTCACATGTAAATAGACTATTGCAGACCAGAGCCACAGCCGTTTACTACTTATTCCTGTTATAAAACTTGCCCGATGAAATAAGAAATGCGGCGACCTCCCACACCGGCGTAGAAATAATATAGCAAGTTCAAGTTTGCTGATGTGGGAGTTAGCGTCACGCCCGACGCGGCCTAGACGACCATTCTACCACTGAACTGAAGGGTGACTGCCTTCCAACTGACTTCGCCACCAACTGACCTGAAGTGACTTGAAGGGCGACAGAACACGAGTCTTTGTGCTACCTCTCACTCCCCTCTCCTGAGATAAGGGTCTGGCCAGGCATGCTTTCTCCACATTGTCGAAACTGCGTTGTAGGAACTAAAACTGCGCCGTCAACATACAGATAAACGAACTTCTCGTATAAAACTTGTCGACGCAGTCTGAAAGTTTCTAAATAATGCTGACGCTTAACAAAAACTGAAAACTACGATGTTCGAAACGAAACGGCAAACGTCCGCCCGATAAACAAACTATCACGATAAAACGAACCACCGCGGCTTTTAATTTGAAACCCGTTAAAAATATTAGGCTACGAAGCTAAGGAAAAACGAACGAAAATGAAACACGTGTCCCGGTCCCAAAAATTAAGAATACTGCGTCATTACAATGTCCCCTTCAGCCAAGGTCAAGAGCCACTTGTTCTTCTTCTGCCCTAAGATTGTTTTCCGATGCGCAGCTGTTTTAAATGTTTTTGTTTGTGCTTGGTTTGTCTTTATAACTCTGTTCCACTGCGGAAAACACTTGCAAATTTCACAGAGACAAATTGAACTTGTATATATTGAAATTCAACAGAACAAAAATCGAGATGGAAGCGAATATGGGCGTCCAAAGTCACTAACGATTATTGTTCATGAAAGGAACAATGGCTCAAGAAATGAGAAGGGATCAAGGGTAAGTAATCAAGGGCTCATTGCACTGAAATCCAACATAACCCATATTAATAAACATACATCTTCCGAACAAAATGATACTACAGAAGAGTATCTGCCACTTCCCTTGTCACCAAACAATTACAAAAACTTTATCATTGGATGCTCCATACTTATTTTTGCCATATTTACAAACTATACATAATAGCTTATATCACACACAAAACTTAAAATTCAATGCGAAACTTAAATTACAAATTACAAACCTCGGTTTCGAGATAGTGTTCAAACCACACACACGCACGCATGCACACACACAAACATAAAACACACACACAAACACACACAACACATACACACACAACACACACACCACCAACTGCTACTGCTACCACCACCACCACCACAACCACCATGGAGAAAACTGTAAGTGAGGGAAGGGTTCTGGTTCTCATCACGCCATTGACTTGGGAGTCAGTGCGGGAAAAATTGCACTCTGTGCACTTTTTGAGTGCAGTTGACAATTGGAAAAACTGGTGCACTCAGTGCAAGCGCCAGTTACTGAAAAACGCAGCACTCTGCCAGTGCGCACTGAGTACAGTCCAGTGCAGTAATTAGAAGATGCTATAAGATCGCCTACGCACCACCTTGAGTAGTATCTATGGGTTACATACCTATGTATGTTCCTGGGACATTGCTTTCTGGGTGCTTTTCTTTTGTGCCCTGTAGTGTTTGTGATTGAGAATGAATGTATCTGGATCCATGCCGTATTCTCTCAACACGTATAAAGCAAGTGTGGCAGTTGTATGTTCTCATCAGGCTACTTAGAGTGGTAAGTGACAGCGTAAGGCAATGATTTTTTGAATGGCTAGAGCTGATAAGTAGTTCAGAGCACAAACCAAAGGCATTCATGATTAGTTAAGAGGCTACGGGATATAAGTAATACTGAACTGACGCTACTCGCTCCCTGTGATATACAGGATGATTCGTAGGGTTCGAGCTACCTCTCTGGCGCAGATTATGGGCGCCTTGGTTGTCGAGGATTGAAACATCGGGCAATGTTCCTCGCCTTTTCTTTGCTCTATCTCTCAAGGGCGATCTACCTTAAGGGCGATGCATTGTCGGGGGTTATTTGAAGGCTTATTTTACTTTGTCGTACTGGGGTGGCTGTCTTCCTCTGCAGCGGGGGAAGGGTAGGAGGTGTCACTGTTCTTACCAGAGGAGAGGTTGGTCTGCGACTGTTGCCAACTGTGATGTAGGTGGTGTCTCGAAGCTATGGTCCCTCCTTCAGTCCCAGCCCCCTCCCCCCCCCGAGGAGGAATCAGTAATTACCAAAATATCGGCTAAACGGAATTTAAATAATAAATATGCCAGTCAGGTTATTGGTTATGTAATGTAGATTTATTAGTCGTAAAACGGACACACTGCCCGAGTCTGTACCCAGCAGGTTAGGGGCCTTAAGGGTTGGTTCAAATACCAACTTTTATAGAGGCGTAATCCACTGAAGATCTTGATAATTAAGGACGTTAGGCGTCCCTTGAGCGACTAACTCCTGCACTTAGCTGATTGTGGCTCCAACTGGGGTTGCTCTGGCGGTAGGTTGAGGTTAGGTCAGCTGGGTCTTGTCGGCGTGGAAGTCGTAGCTGGTGGCTTCTTCTGGTGCTGGAACCCTTCGGCGGCGTCATGGTCTCAGCTGGCGTCTTCCTTCGGGGCTGGATCTCTTCGGCGGCGTGGAGGTCTCTGCTGGTGGCTTCCTTCGACTCTGGGACTCTTCGGTGCTCATGGCGGGGCTGGAGCGGGGACTCCAGTAGGCGACCTCTCCCTTGAGGTCGCCGGCATCATCTGATGTTTGGACTTTTTTTCTTTTCTTTTCCCTAACCTACCCTATTGCTAAGTATTAAGTGTGCGTCTGAGGTAAGGACGGGATATAATTGCATCTCAGGGCCTACTCCATACACTTAAAAGGAAAGGAATTCATGCAAAGGAGGCGTGCATCATGGCAGAGAGGGATTGGGCAGCCATGACCACCATTTAGGGCCATGACTGCCTCCCCGAGTGTACCCACAGCTGAGGCTATAGCTAAGAAGGGAGAAGGGAAAAACTTGCTTAGGCCCCGTAAAAAACCCCTCCCGACAGGAAAAAAGTGCAAAACTTATGGGCGCAAGCGTTCTTGAGGTTGTATTGCAGCCAATATTCCTGCACTGGCGAAACAGTACAACAATATTGTCAGCAGCAATTGAGTTCAGGGCCCCCCTGCTTCTCGTCGAGTGCATCGGAAAACTGGGCAGCTCAGTCATGGCACCTATTCCATCTTCGCTCTTCCGCGCTGACAGCAGGATCTTCATGCAGTGGGTGAAGGCGGGGAGCAGTTGCCAGGGAGCCACCCCCTCCCCATCCACCAAAATAGTCCGTCATTCGCGGATGAGCACTAAAAAAATGCTCGGCGTGATTTCCGGCACCTACAAGTGAGGGTGGCTAGCCGCTGGCCCAAGATGAAGGCTGCCGCCAGTGATGGTTCCAAGGTCTGATAGATTCCAATTCCAGTCATCGCGCATCCGCAATCAGCAGCCCACGGAATTCAGCAGTGAGGGTTGCTACACTTCGCAAGTTTCGGCACCTCGAGATCCCCCTCCGTGCCGTGATCGTTGGACTGCTTCATGCTCGATGCGCTTCGCCATGTCGTACTGAGCTACCTAGGTTCCCGACGTCCACGACGACGGCGCTTGCGCACCGGCCAATTGGTCCGCGGGCTGGTATTTGAATATTCCTAGCTACCCCAGAGCCTGAGGATCTCCTATCCGCCATCTGGAGACGTGACAAGTTGCGGAATAGTCGCCACACCATAAGTCCAGCAGCATTCGCAGAAGCCCCTCGCGTTTGCTGGTCCCAAGGGGCGGGCAGATCCCGGCGAGTGACAATGGTGAGATAAATTATTGCTTTAGTGAATTATTGTTATAAACAAACTTACCATGCAGCATTGATTCATGCAGTGCTGTAGACTCTTCATGGGCACCATGTTTTTTTTCTGAATGCAGTTATGTGCTCAGAAACAGATAAGTTGACAACCACAAAATACAATTCAGTACAGCATCTAACAGTAGCACTTTGCACACATGACCATCGTTCACTTAAAGATTATTATTAAAATCAGACTATTGTTATTCACAGATAAGTAAGGATATTTTTTAATTCTCAAGTGCACAGAATGAAGAGAATACACATTATAGCTGTTTGAACTATTTTGAATGCTAAGGCTTCTAAATTTGAACTACTTTGTGAGTTGCAGGCAATCTCCCCCCACCCCCTTCTCTTCCCACCCCTCCCGTCTCTTCCCCTCAAGGAACAGCAGTATTTAATTATCTCATTTAAATGTTAAAGAATGTTGAAAGCTGGGAGGCAATACATTCTCGATTTCACTCTTGCCCACATTGCCTTCACAATCACAAGTAATCAAACTTTAGCTGCAACATTGATGACCTGTTGTTTATTTGTTTTATACTTCAATAGCTTAGAACACTAAACTCACTCTGTAAGCATAATTTAAATTCTCTCACTTTTTCTGTGGTCTTCCTATGTCTTTTTGTAGCTTGAGCAAGCTCAGGCATTATGTCCGTATTTTATTCTCTACCCCTTTGTGTTTATAGAATGAAACTACGCCCGTGAACAGGACATCAGCCAACCAAGAGAGTGGTGGGAGGAAGAGGCGGTCCCTAATTGGAGAGGGGAAATTATGAGATACATTCCTATCCCTTTATTTTATGTGTACAAGGCACATCTAGAAAAATAAGGATAAGTTGACATTTTCAAGAACTTTAATTTATGTGACATTTTTGTAGGCCAAAAATTCACATTCTTGTGTTTCAACTCGTGGAATGAGTTACATATATTATAGTTATAGTGAGCCAGAAAAAAAAATCCATATTAGGCTGTGTCCGAAATGGCAGATTTTGTTGATAAAATTGTTACGTGACCCGATTTTGTATACAAAAATGGTGACGTATTAGGTAATTTGGTATTTCGTATTTTGTATCTAGCAGATGTTAGCAAAAATACAAAATGTTGGTTTTGGTGTTCAAAACACATACGCGAATGCGTAATTAAAACATCAACTATTCAAAATACACTAGGCATATTTTAAAAAGCAAGTAAGTGTTGCACACCGTGTACTTATGTATTTGGCAAAAAAATATTTTTAAAGTCATCAATACATAATTTATTATTATCTTATTTACACTGAAGAGCCAAAAAAACTGGTATAGGCGTGCGTATGCAAATGACAGAGGCATGGAACCAATCAGAGCAACGCGATGCGGTCGGCAGCTGGATCGGTTACTGCTGCTACAATGGCAGGTTATCAAGATTTAAGTGAGTTTGAACGTGTTGTTATATTCGGCGCACGAGAGATGGGACACAGCATCTCCGAGGTAGCGATAACATTAGGATGTTCGCGTACGACCATTTCACGAGTGTACCGTAAATATCGGGAATCCGGTAAAACATCACATCTTCGACATCGCTGCAGCCGGAACAAGATCGTGAAAGAACGGGACAAACGACGACTGACGAGAATCATTAAATGTGACAGACGTGCAACCCTTTCTCAAATTGGCGCAGATTGGATTTGTGGACTGCCCTGCAGGATTCATGGTGTGAATTGCCTCCTGCATACCTTCAGACATTACTCGAGTCCATGCCATGTCGTCTTGCGGCACTTCTGCGTGCTCGTGGGGGGTGGAGGGGGGCCTACATGATATTAGGCAGGTGTACCAGTTTTTTTGGCTCTTTAGTGTATTATAATATTCGCAGCATTCCAGTATTGATTGTATAAATATTACGTCCATTTTAAGCATTAAATTTAGATTAAAAAATATTTTCACTGTTAATGTAACAATGCGTTGCCGGGAGTGCTAAACGAAGTGACTGTCCGAATTGAAACTTACGAAATGACTAATTCCAAAATAACTAAATTAGTCATTTCGGACACGGCCTTTCATACGAATATTAACCCTGAAGTTCTGGCGTACTAAAAAATTTATAAAATAAATTTGTCTCTGTTGTAGTTTTACAGTATCTTCAAGTGTCGCAGGGAAAATCTGGAAAAGTCAGGAAAATTTATGTAAGGTCAAGCAATTTGCATAAAATTGTTAATATTTTTAATGATTTAATAAAAATTTAATTTTGTATTCTAGTTTATGAATTGTACTATACATTATTTCAGTTTATTTTATCCTTGTAGGAAAATTAAAAATGTTAAGAGCCAATATGGTTACTTAATGTGAAATTGTATCTATTATCCTACAAATATTATAAATGCTAAAGTCTATGTGTGTGTGTGTGTATGTGTATGTTTGTTACCACTCAGCTCCATAACGGCTGAACGTATTTTGATGAAACTGGGTTTGTAGGTACTTTAGGTCCTGAAATAGGCCATAGCATACTTTTTATCCTGATAAATTTTACGGGTCCTGTGGAATAACAACAAAACGTAATTCTGCAATGGCTGGGAACGTGACCGAACTCAGCTCCATAACGGNCCTGTGGAATAACAACAAAACGTAATTCTGCAATGGCTGGGAACGTGACCGAACTCAGCTCCATAACGGCTGAACAGATTTTGATGAAACTTGGTATATAGGTACTTTAGATCCTGGAATAGGACATATACACTTTTTCCCCGGTAAATTGTACGGTTCCTGTAGAATAACAACAAAACCTAATTTTGCAACGGCTGGGAACGTGACCGAAATTTTTTTTCCCTCTGGTGTCAGAGTTTATCAGGCCGCCCAAGGACCTCTCAAATGGCTTAAAGACTATCAATCGATAACAACCGGGACCGAATATTTAACGTGCCCTCCGAAGCCCAGAAGCGCTCAGATGTTATGCTACTAAACGGTCACCAATCCAAATATGTGCCGCTGGGAACTTGCTTAATTTTGGTGATCAATTAAGATCCCTCAGCCAAGCGCAAAATGTAGTTCCTAGGTACACTTATTTCTATAGCTACAACTTGATGAAAATCACGTTTTGATTTTCATACATCGATGCTGGAAAGCGGAAATGTGGTAACTACGCAATAGTTGCACAGATACACAAAAACAATACCCTACTTTTTGGCTATCAGGTAAAAAATATTTTCTTCCTTTTGGGTTGCCGTAATCAGTTATAGACCTGTTTCCACATAAATGAATTGTCTTTCCCCAATTTATTTATTAGTGTATCATTGTAAAACTCCATTATACCCGGGCGAAGCCGGGCCAGTTCGCTAGTTATACATATTTTCTTGGCTGAATTTTTCCTATGAGATACAGCAAGCATTGACACAGTGGAAAATGTCATTTTAGGCACCAGCTCAAGATTTTGCAAATAAGACACATGTTACTTTAAATAATAACTTGAACACTTGCAGTAGTTCTCAGTGAATTACTGTATTGTATAATGTGCAATCAACTCTCGATTCTAAGACCCCTGGAATAGCGACCGTCTCGAGATAACAACCTTTTTCCTGGGAACCATGAAAGCTCTCAGAATCGAGAGTTTACTGTGTTGTCTTTGTATTGTGACTTTGTTTCTGGCTCTGAGATAGCTAGTATTCTACCTCTGTTTAATCTGTTTTTTGTGTTCCATCTTTCTACATATTTTTTCTATAGTATTTTATAAATATTTGTATTGTGCAGAAAGGCATCCAGATTTGTTTTAATGTTTGTATATGTGACCAATCCAAGCCCATAATATGAATAGCGACCATCTGCACAAGTATGTTATAATCATGGTTTGGATCAGCATCTACCAACACTTTTAGAGGCATACTTGGCTATAATTTAAATACCAGTAATGCTAGCCACCTGAGACTTGGATTGTATGAGGGCAGCTCAGGTGATAAAAAGTATTTTCTTCCGTGCTCTTCTTTATCATCAATCCATCAATTGTCCGATCGTTTGATCAATCCAACACCTTCCAATGTTTCCATCAATCTTTCTATTTATTCGCAATCTTTCCATCAACCTTCCAGTCATTCCATCAATATTTCACAATATTTCCATCAATGTTCCAGTCTTTCCATAAATATTTTAATCTTTCCATCAATATTTCACAATATTTTGACAAATCTCGCAACCCCCACCAATCTTCAGAAATATTTCCATCAATCTTATAAAATCTTTCGCAATCTTTCCATCAATCTTTTGCAATCTTTCATCCAAACTTTTGGTCAATGTCGCAATTTTTCCATCAACCGTCCAACATTTCTACCAATCTTCAAATATTTTCATCAATATTTGATAATCTTTCAATCAATCTTCCAATATTTCCATCAATCTGTTGCAATATTTCCATAAATATCTCACGATCTTTCCATCAGCCTTCCAATCTTTCCACCAATATTTCTCAATCTTTCCATCAATTTTCCAATCTTTTGTACAATCGCACAATCTTTCCATCAATAATTCGACCAATCTCGCAATATCCTCATCAATATTTCAGTCTTTCGTCCAATTTTTCGATCATTCATCAATCTATAATCACCCTATGGGTTTGTCGTCTGTCCCCCATCCATGCATATAAAAAACATCCATTGACCAACTGTTAGTAAGACAGCTGAAGAATGGGATGCGTCTCAGGACAAGCCCTACATGCCTTAAGTCGGGTTTAATTATCAAAATTGGGCGCGTGCATCGCGACTGAGCAGGGTTGTCTGGTGCCATGACCGCAATTGCAGCCATGGACACACTCTGAAAGAGTAAGGGTCCAGATAGAAGGGCCCAGCAAACCAGCGAAAAGCGGAGAGGGCACTGGGAAAATCTGTGCGACAGTCGCGCACGAGAAAATATAATTGCTTTATTGGATTAAGGGCGGGATACAGTATGGCGTTTGTTAGTTCGCGAAGATAGACTTTGTGAGGTTAAAGATATTTGTGACCAGAGTCATACCGCAGTAGCGCGGCCCTAGTGGCGTAGGACAGAACTGCGCCACCCGCTTGCAGATGCCAGTCGTCTTTCTGGAATGCAGGAAAAGAGGTTAGTTTCTAGGCAAAAAATATAAGTAATTAGGAAAGGGAAATGAGGTGGTGGGGGCGGTGTAATGAAATTAAATTACCTAATATTCTATTTCGCTTGCAGGTTTGTGTAGTAGTGTATGTCGAGTGTGCTTGTTAGTGTAATGTAGTGCACCTCGACATATCCTCTCGCCAGTTGCTGCAGAGAGCACACTACGCCTAGCGCCTTGGAATCGGCCAATTGCTAAGGGCTATACACCCATACAGCTGTCGGATGAGAAAAGTGTTTCAGCACATGCGTTGTAGAGCAGAGTGATTGCAATGTGCATCACAGGGCCGACACCGAGCCTCAAGCTGCGCAGCATTTGTTTTTCCTTTTGACCAACTGTCTACACACATTTGTTCTGGACTACATTAATGTTTTGTATGCAGTTCATTATCCATGCATTTTTTATACTCAAAGTCTTCATTTTTATTCTGTATGTAGTTCTGTACTTTAGTGGTGGAGTACACATAGAAACTCTTTGAAGTTGTGATGGGATAAGAGGACGGGGTTGCGACTTTAGCATGCAGATTACTTTTAAGACGTCACGCACATGAAAAAAAAAAGTTCAGAGCACTCCAACACAGTTAAAAACAGCTTTTTTAAAGCGCTTTGTCTGAAAGTATACGGGTTATATACGTTACAAAAGTACTGTAGGGAAATGCAGAGAACCTTGCTATGCAGGGTTTTCCACCAAAATTATAGGGTCACCGCTTAAAGTCCCTTGGGTAAATGCAGCACGACGAGACTACTGCGCGCCAGTCCAGAGCCCTGCGCGTAGCGGCGATGGCGCACTTCTAGCGCGTGCCAGTGTAGCCTTTAAAGCTCTAGCAGGCGGGCTCCTTAAGGAGCCAGGGGTTCCGAAAGCAGCGGAGGAGGTGCGCCGGCTGTGTGTGGGACAGTTAGTTGTGGGGAGGACAGCTGTGCGGTGTGAACTGTGACCGGCTAAGTGCCGCTGACGAGTGCACCGCCAACAGCCTCGGCGCCAGCAACACGCCTCTGCTGTAAGTACTCCGCCGCCTCACTGCGTCGCTCTAGACACGCCTCGCATGTCTCGTCTCACCTTCTCTGTACATTCCTTCCTCGAGCTGCATGTGTTTCAAGGCCCTCACACAATTGCAAATTTTAACATTTGACTTTACGTTTGCTTTCCGTCATGTTTCTTATGGAGCTTGGCACAATGGAACTGTCAAAGGTAAAGTCAAGAACTCTTAACTTTACGATTTCAAAAAGTTNTTTCTTATGGAGCTTGGCACAATGGAACTGTCAAAGGTAAAGTCAAGAACTCTTAACTTTACGATTTCAAAAAGTTGAAAGTCAAAGTCAAGCAGCAATTTAGCCGAGACTCTAAAAGAGGTTATGTGGAATGACCATTATTTTATTGTAGGGCGATTTTCATCTCGGTATCTTAAACAAAGCTCGTCTAAATTAAAGAAATGACAAACGAATATAATGTAGAAATATATGAATTTATATTTTTAAATATAGTAAACAAGTAAGTTTTTTTGTTTAGAAATAAAGTTTTAATATAAATGTTTAAGACTATTAAAAAAAACAGGCACGTAAAATTAGTTCCTGAATAGTATAATAATAATAATTTAAATAACAAGATACACATTTTTACAAAGATCGTATTTTCTATTTTCAATTGTCTTAACTTTACTTTACAACTGTATTGTGTATTGGTGGTTTCGTCTAATGAGAGGAAATTTAAAGTCAAATGCTTAAGTTTTCTATTGTGTAAGGGCCTTTACTCGCTTACCTTCATGTTGGCTGCCTGGATGCTACGCTGCACCTACTTAGGCCGCTAGCGGTAAGCACGCAGCTTTAATTTCAGAAGGTTTCAATTAAAAACTGCATGGAATGTGCAAAATACTAACTATGGGCCTACGGCAGCCTTAGGACGTTGTGAGACATGTTTTGCAGCCGTTAGCACCTGCGTGTACGTTACTGTCAATTGGGAGTGGTTTTTTCGTTCCAATT
>NQII01006575.1:19865-35152 GCA_002778355.1 Clitarchus hookeri
GGCACACGCGTGGAGGAGGCGGTAGAAAGAGCAGGCGAGGAACAGGAGTAAAACAAAGCCTTCACAGTAGGGAGAGAAAAGTAGAAAACATTAACAACTTACCACTGACGTATGCGGTACTACGGCAGTTCTTCAACGCCACTCATTGCTCCGGCCGATGAGTCTGACTTGTAAACGTCACTGCTGCCACTGCTGTCAATGTCCGCACCACCTAAATTTATAATAACTTTATCAATTTCAATGTCAAATCGCACATCCTTGTCATAATAGTCGTTCTCGAGTGTCTTGACGTGATTGGTATCCAGTATTCTGGCCCCATTAGGTTAAATTTGTCCTCGCAGAGTTTTTTCTCATCTGTAAAATTGCAAGTAATACTTTTGAAGCGACTTATTTAACTTTAGCCCATATGCTTTCTATCATATTCAAATCCTAATGATAGGGTGACGGACGAATTACTGTGTGGCCATGATTTCTCAGTAGTCTGTCTACCGAGTACTGCATTTTCCGAGGTTTGTGTTGCTTTATGAGGTTATACAAAGTTGTTTTCAGCATGTTGTTAGTAAACGAAATATTCTCCTTACGTAACCACAGCTGCATTTCCATCTTAGTTGAGCTGGAAGTTAGTGTTTTGTTTACCTTTACATTGTGATAGGGAGCATTATTTATCACAACAATACTGTCAGGTGGAAGATTTGGTATTAACTGCTCTTTAATCAATTTTCATAGTTTCTTTATTCATATTTTTGTGATAATCCCATGTTGTATGATGCGACTTCCATATTGCAAGAGCATTAGGGACAAAACCGTTTTCGTTTCCTGCGTGAATCATTATTAACAGCTTACCTTTTGCCACAGGTGCTAGCAGACCGTTGGAAGACATGTCACTCCACATTTTATTTTTTCGATGACAAAATGTACGACTCATCCATGTACCTGTACCTGTACGTTTCTCATTTCTATATCGCCGCATACTCTTGAGATATTCTATACCATTTTTGCTGAATATATGATTTTTCTATTAAAACCAGGCGCTGAGATTTTGGTTTTTTGCCACCTAAATCCTAGTTTCTTCAAAGTCGTTCTTAAAGTTGTATTTCTTCCTTGGTAATTTATGTCATCTAGCGTAAGTCTTAGAGTTTCGAAAGTCGGCACACGTTTTTCAGTTAGGTAGAAATTGTAAACAGTACGTCGTACCACGGCTCTGTCGAAGGTATCAAGGTCGTATTTACAGGTTTTATTCCATTTCTTGTTGGGTGTTGAGAAAGACGTTCCTTCACCTGCTTCATTCTGATTAGCTCCCCTCTTAATTGTTTGCACTGTGGTACGAGACACGCCCGTCGCCTTAGATGTTCTCAGCTGCGCTTTCCCAAGTGAAATGGATGGTTACCTCGATCTCGCTTCTTTTCCCACAAACTGCAGAACATTGTAAACCATCTCTCGCGCCTTTGAGTGCAGTTTCTTACCTTTCACTTTTGACAAAACTGGAGGCATTGTTGCATGTTGTACTGTACGTACTTCACTGTGTTGTCTCCTACAGAGTAAAGAAAAACTGACTGTAGAAGTGATGAACTTCACACACACAAACCTCAGATACAAACAGTAAAGGAAAACGTGTCCAAGTAACGCGGACGTGCTCGCAGAACCTAATGTCTGCTTCAGACTCGACAAAGGGACTATATCTTCACTCGGCATAGTAGCTGTAGCGGTGCTGGTGTCAAGTACGCGTTATCGCTCTGTGACTTCGCCTCCCCCCCCCCCTAATGGCTCACACTGTTACGTTCAATTTGTGACGGTCGGCCAGGCTCGGAGTTATTCCGCGTGTAGTGTATTTTGCCTGTATATCAGCACAGCGCGGAGGCGGAGCCCGGCGAAAGGGAACGTAGACCGTGATGGACAGCGAGAAGAAGGGGGTGTACGTACACGGGAGAGGGAAGGGGGTAATAACTCACGGGAAAAGTTGAACGGGTGTATTATTTTGACGATGAAGCTACACTGTACATATGAAGTAGTTAACTTCAAAAACACAGGGAATACTTTAATTACTGTCAAAAATAGAGGGGAAATAATTGCAGTACAACAGCAACAAACATTTAAATATTTGTCGCAATCTCGTAATATTGACTCGGATCACATTGGTACCAGAAATGCTTTTGGGCTAAAACTCACTTGAAGTTACCAAATTATACATAACTATAATTTACAAGTTTGTCTACACATATCTGCACTCACGCCAACGCTTCACCTTCGCACATGTCAGACACTATATTTGTAAATAAACTATACAAAAATTAGACCTTTCCTACAGTAATAAGCAATACGTTTTTATATATTTGTATATTTTTACACGCGACCACTCTGAGAGCGTGCGAGGTACGGATGATTTGTGGACGCATTAATTGAGGGGTTAAATAGCCAAGTGAGCGTAAGTTGAAATAGTTTGAGGGAAGATGTAAAAAGTGAAATAAGTAATGTCAATAGCAAAATTAGTAGTGTGAACGATGATGTATATAGTGTAAATGAGAACGTAGACAGGAAAATAGAAGGCATTACAGAGTGTTAGTGAACACGAGAATTGACTTTGTGAACGAGAAAATTGACAGGGTGAATGGAAAATGGACAGTGTAAATGAAATAGAGAACAGTGCATACAACAGGATGGACATAAAGTTCGTAGGCTTTAGCGGCCGTTCTCTGCAAGATCTTGGCTTCTGGGTTGTAGCCGCGTCATTGTCGTTTTCCTTACCGACGTATCGGAAGACATTGCAAGCAGTATAGGACCAAAATGACACAGGACAAAAGGTAGGGAAACAATGTGCGTTAACAATATAAAGCAAGAACAGCCAAACTGCAGGTACATACACATCATAATTAACAATTAAGTGTGTTGCTGATAAGCCTTCAACTGAGACACGTGGGCCTTTATAAATGAGCGATTGGAGCTGNAATTAACAATTAAGTGTGTTGCTGATAAGCCTTCAACTGAGACACGTGGGCCTTTATAAATGAGCGATTGGAGCTGGGCGAAACAAGGCTAACAGTATCAGGACCTAGAAACTTACTAACCTTGAACGGACCAAGAAATTTTGGCATGAGCTTCCCAGTTATATCCTTCCCCATATCTGCCAACGTGTAATTTATACATAAGACCAAGTCCCCTAACTTGAAATTAACTGGCAACCTGCCCTGGTCCATCTTAGCTGTTACCTGCAGCTTCACTGCCCCGAGCCTATGGCGGACCTCCTCAACCAGGCGATCGCGNATTAGAGCTATTAAGTAAAGGATGGCTAAGAGGACAACATAGGAAAGGGAGTGAAGGAGTAACTCCGGTGGAGTCGTGCAAAGCGCTATCGAATCCTACATTAATAAAATCCAAATCCTGATCCCACTTCGGATTCTTATTAAATCATTCTACCTGATTGCCTTTGTGATAGTAGGGACTGGAAGTAAAATATTTGATAGCCCAGCGAAAACACATGTTCTTAAAAACATTAGAGGTGAAGTACTTAGCATTATCAGTAACAACTTCAACAGGAGCACTAAACACTTTCCAGACCTGATGAGTGGGCACTTTAACAATTGACGACGCTTTCATATAATGCAGCGGTAACAGCAAAATAAACTTAGAAAACGTACCCAACAAGATTCAAATACATATATTACCCTTCTTAGATCTAACTGAGGGCCCAAATATATCAAGATGAACAGTGCTCCAAGGCTTGCCTGAGGAATCTGCGTCACTGCCTGCCCGAGGTTAGCATGCTGAGCCTGCTTACACTTTTGACACAGGTCACACGAACACACAAAATCAGAAACGCCACCCCGTAAACTAGGCCAGGCAAACTGTACAGCAATTTTATTGAAGGTCTTATTAACATCCAGATGACCACCAAAAATNCCCGTAAACTAGGCCAGGCAAACTGTACAGCAATTTTATTGAAGGTCTTATTAACATCCAGATGACCACCAAAAATGGAATCGTGAAAGTACGACAAAGCCATAGGCCGCAATGATTCCGGTAGAAATATCCTACGAGCATGTCCATTTTTTCCTGTAAAATAGAAAATTCTGTTNCCATAGGCCGCAATGATTCCGGTAGAAATATCCTACGAGCATGTCCATTTTTTCCTGTAAAATAGAAAATTCTGTTTTCAATGACATAAGGAAGTACTACGCCACTGCTCAGGTCCCTCTTAACCTGACTACAGAAACCGTCATCCACCTGGACTTGGCATAATTTTACAAAGAAATCAGTGAAAACCCTGAATGATATTAAGAGAAGCCTCTGAAGCTGCCACATTTTCCGTCTCAAAATCCGCCGGATCAGACATTCTGGATGAAGTGTCTGCTGCCTGATTTTCGGAGAATCTGAAGTGATTAACCTTGAAACGGAAACGAGACAATCGTAACACCCAGCGACCTAGCTTGCTCAACTGTTGAANAATCTGAAGTGATTAACCTTGAAACGGAAACGAGACAATCGTAACACCCAGCGACCTAGCTTGCTCAACTGTTGAGAATGGTTTACGACCCAGCTCAACGCTTGGTTGTCCTGTGAAGATCACATTCGTCGTGTTCTATGTATGACGCTATTTTTTCTAGCCCATAGATACAAGTCAGGGTTTCTTTCTCGTAAATACCCAATCTACGCTCCGTCTCGGCGAGACTGAGGCTGGCGAAAGCTACTGGCGCCAAACCTAACTCAGTCTGGTGGCTCAAGACAGCACCTAAAAGCCAGTGACGAGGCATCTACATGTACAACGAAACGGCGCTAGAAACAAGGTAGAAGGAGCACCGGAGGAGAAGCTAACTTCTGCTTTAGCAGGGGAAAGGTCGACTCCTGATCCTGACCTCACTGAAACTCAACTCCCTTCTTTTTAACAAGTTCAAGGGTGCCACCAATTNCCCGTAAACTAGGCCAGGCAAACTGTACAGCAATTTTATTGAAGGTCTTATTAACATCCAGATGACCACCAAAAACGGAATCGTGAAAGTACGACAAAACCATAGGCCGCAATGATTCCGGTAGAAATATCCTACGAGCATGTCCATTTTTTCCTGTAAAATAGAAAATCCCGTTTTCAATGACATAAGGAAGTACTACGCCACTGCTCAGGTCCCTCTTAACCTGACTACAGAAACCGTCATCCACCTGGACTTGGCATAATTTTACAAAGAAATCAGTGAAAACCCTGAATGATATTAAGAGAAGCCTCTGAAGCTGCCACATTTTCCGTCTCAAAATCCGCCGGATCAGACATTCTGGATGAAGTGTCTGCTGCCTGATTTTCGGAGAATCTGAAGTGATTAACCTTGAAACGGAAACGAGACAATCGTAACACCCAGCGACCTAGCTTGCTCAACTGTTGAAAATGGTTTACGACCCAGCTCAACGCTTGGTTGTCGTGTGAAGATCACATTCGTCGTGTTCTATGTATGACGCTATTTTTTCTAGCCCATAGATACAAGTCAGGGTTTCTTTCTCGTAAATACCCAATCTACGCTCCGTCTCGGCGAGACTGCGGCTGGCGAAAGCTACTGGCGCCAAACCTAACTCAGTCTGCTGGCTCAAGACAGCACCTGAAAGCCAGTGACGAGGAATCTACATGTACAACAAAACGGCGCTAGAAATAAGGCAGAAGGAGCACCGGACGAGAAGCTAACTTCTGCTTTAGCAGGAAAAAGGTCGACTCCTGATCCTGACCTCACTGAAACTCAACTCCCTTCTTTTTAACAAGTTCAAGGGTGCCACCAATTNAAAGGTCGACTCCTGATCCTGACCTCACTGAAACTCAACTCCCTTCTTTTTAACAAGTTCAAGGGTGCCACCAATTCTGATAAATGCTCTATAAAGCGGGAGTAATAGCCCAGTGATCCTAAAAATTGTTGCACACCCTTCAAGATTTTAGGGCGAGGGAAATTTAATATCAGGGCCACGCGATTAGGGTCAATCATCAGTTGACCTTCGCAGAGCAGATAACCAAAAAATTTAAACTAGTTAGATCCCAAGGTGACTTTATCGGGATTAACCGTCAAACCCACTTCTCGTATTTTAAGAAACACCTGACACAAGTGGAACAAATAGGACTCGAGATCATCACTGTACACAATGATGTCATCGATGTAATTAAAAACAAACTTGATTTTATACTTTGACAAAACATGATCTAACACTCGGGACAAGGCTTGACTGCCAAAATTAGAACCCACGGGGATACACGTGAACTTGAACTGGCTCCACGGCATGCTAAAAGCAGTCAATTTCCTGCAGGAGGCATTCAGCAAACACTAGTGAAAGCTATTATTGAAATCTAACACCGAAAACACGCGGGTTTTACCTAAGTGCTGAAGGGTGCAATCATTAGTAGGCAGCGGAAAAGGGTCTTAATGAATTTTCTTTTTTACAAGAGAATGGTTAACCACCAAGCGATACTTGCCGCTACCCCTTTGGTGCACCAAAGGAATAATTACGCCATCTTGTAACAATTTATCTATGATTTCCCAAAAGGCTTGGTGATTGATTAGGGGGGGGGGNGGGGGGGCGGCGGAGGGGCACCGGAATGTCATCCGACAAAGAAAACTTATAAGGAAGGTTGTCGCATTTGCCAATGCGCGAAGAGATGAGATCATTAAACTCCTCCTTCAATTGTTCCAATTGAATTTGAAAATCTTTGGCTGAACTCGTGCCGTCAAGTAAAGACGAAAACACTTCCGGGACCACGTCGACCTGAAGACCAATCTGGATTTTCGGAGCAAACCCAAAGGACAGATAAAATTCGTCGAAGTTAACCGACGCCCTAGTTTTCCCTAGAAATTCGAACCCTAAAATGATTTCATTAGAAAGGTCTGAAAAAACCCAATAGAGAAATGTCCACGAAAACCTATCGATTTTAAAATGTAGGTTCACTACAACATTGCTCCTGACGATCTCACCGTTAGCCACACATAAACGCTCCTCAGACATACACATTATACGCCCTTTGGATACGATCTTCGAATCCAAGAGATGTTTCAAAAAGGTATTGCTCAAAACACAATGGGCAGCTCCAGTGTCAACCAAGGCTGAAAAATTCTTCTCCCCACAGGTGATTAACACTGTACACTTCCTAATAGTGCGCGGGACTTTATATTTTGCCCGAGTGGAAAACCCACGCCGATTTCCAGTCAATCCTCGTTTCCCGCCTTAGGACAAGTGCTACGCAGGTGCCCGAGCTCGCCGCAACGAGAACACTTTCTTTCGGACATCGTACACCTGCTAAGTTGACAATTCTTAGCCACGTGTCCCTGAACAGTACAGTTACCGCACCGCAGGGAAAAGCCGCGCTGCTCGACAACCTGTATATGGGAAATTTGGCCGGGCGGCGCGGAGTTGCAGTCGCGCCCGGTTCGTACGCCAGGTGGAAAACACGCACGATACTCGCTAGAGTCTACAAGACGGCCTTGCACTTCCACAGCTAACTGACGTAGCTCGCGAACATTATGTGGAACGGAAGCTAATGCGAATTGAGCGCGCACGTGCGGAGCCAAATTATCTATGTTTACACTGACCAGTTCGGTTTCACTTCATTTGTAAGCTTGAAATGCGCAAATAAAATCAACTAATTCATACAGTGACTCGCCCGGTCTTTGGTACATGTAAATATAGCCACGTCCACAATTACGCTTGACACGCGGGGGAAACGAACCCTCTATCACCCTGCATTTGAAGCCCACAAAGGCACCTCCTTCCAATGACACGACTCCTCCTCGGAGTAATTGCAACATAAATCCTTCACACTTAATTGCTATGACTTTCAAGAGACTCTCCTCGCAACTTAAACATAGACTAACTATATTGCTCACTCCAATAAAGAAATTTAGAATACTGACGGGTTGTAGGGATGTCAATGGAGGTAGGTTCTGCAACGCTACCAGGAGCAGTTTATCTCATTTAGTGGGACCATTGGTGACACTCACCGGGACCACTCGCTGAGAGGGTTGCGCCCACCGCAGCTCGGCGCAGCTTCAGCTACGGTCATCGTTTCGTCGACATCATACTCGAGGTCCCGTAATAAATTCAAAAGTTCTTCTTTCTTGAGCGTGTAGATAAACTCGACCTCGGTCATTTCATGATACAACATGCAGACATGAAAAAAAAAATACAGCAGAGTTGTGCAGAAATTATTTGTACCATAACACAAATAACATACATACAAATGAGTTAACAATTCATATATTTTGCCAATAACATATACATAAAACTACATATAGCATCCTAGATATTCTTGACATTATAATTGACAAGCAGGAAAATTTACAATGATTTTATTTCTAGATTCACTTAAAATTATTAAAAATAATTGACAGAATTTAGTAAATTGCTCTCAAAACTGGAATAATACAATCTGAATAAAGTTTAATTAAAAGATTTGTAAATGCCAAAACAATTACAGCAATTAACTGACTAGAATGACTATTGGAGCATTAGAAAGGAGGGCACCTGTATGAGCCCAGGAAAGTCTCCTTTTCATAAAACCAACACATAAAAAATTATTATTAAAAAATACTATATAAAGTATTGAGATTTCTGTGGAGGCAGTCTAACGACCTGCCAAAGCTCCTACCTAATTAAAAGTTACTGAATTAACACAATTAAAAACGTAGATAACAACCAAACGCGAGTGTCGTGGACACCATGATTATTTAAAAAGGAATGTATGCTTGGGCAGCGAACAAACAATACACAACACGTTAATCAAAACAAAAATCTTAAAGAAAAATAAGAACAAAAAAACTAACATTACTGCTTACCCAAGACAAACACAGCTACGCCACACCAAACACTAAAACATTTAAATAACCCATCTACCACACAAACTTTGTACACGACTCACCGTTTTTATTGCCCTGAAGCTCAGCGGCTCAGGCGACGAGACAAATTATAAGGAGCTCCATCACAGCTTCACGCCCGTTGGACGACAAGTGCGGCAATCTAATTCATCGTAAAAAAACCTTCAGAAAACACGGTCAGGCGACGGCAGGACGTAGAAATAGAAGGAGCGCGAGCCGCGCAACGACTTAAAAAAACTATCTAAATCATAAAAAATTGTGACGCACTAGCAGAGGGGAAATCAAGGGTGGTTGAACAGGGGAGGAAAAGGGAGAGGATCCGAGCCGAGCAAAGACTATTCCACCGTGTCGAGTAGAAACCAACGAGGATGAGTTGAGAGACGAGCGCTAGCGTCGCACAATAAAGAAATGAGTTATAAAACACACATTAAATTACTTTAATAATAGTTATTTTAAAAATTACAAAATTCTTTATTTTTATTTTTTTAAAATTAACATTTGTTGGAAACCAGGTAATTTCAATGTTTTTTTTAAATTTTTATACTAATTTTTAACAAAATATTATTTTAAAATTTACATTTTGATTTATAACATAATTTTGATTTATAATTTATTTTTAATTAGCATCACATTTTTGTTAACGTTTTTTATATTTTATAAGATAATTAAAAAAATTATACTTTAAGAAATTAAAACAAATTGCTGAAAATAAGTCAAGCATTTAGCATATTAATGAAAACACACAGTCGAATCACATTATGACCACCTGCTATTATCCAGATTAACCACCCTTCACAGCACGGACAGCAGCTAGGCGAGCTGGCAGTGACTCAGTCAGGTGCTGATAGGTCTTCACGGGTATCTGGAGCCATGCTGTCTGCAGTGCTTCCCNAATTCATACAGTGGCTCGCCCGGTCTTTGGTACATGTAAATACAGCCACGTCCACAATTACGCTTGACACGCGGGGGAAACGAAGCCTCTATCACCCTGCGTTTGAAGCCCACAAAGGTACCTTCTTCCAATGACACGACTCCTCCTCGGAGTAATTGCAATATAAATCCTTCACACTTAATTGCTATGACTTTCAAGAGACTCTCCTCGCAACTTAAACACAGACTAACTATATTGCNATAAATCCTTCACACTTAATTGCTATGACTTTCAAGAGACTCTCCTCGCAACTTAAACACAGACTAACTATATTGCTCACTCCAATAAAGAAATTTAGAATACTGACGGGTTGTAGGGATGTCAATGGAGGTAGGTTCTGCAACGCTACCAGGAGCAGTTTATCTCATTTAGTGGGACCATTGGTGACACTCACCGGGACNATGGAGGTAGGTTCTGCAACGCTACCAGGAGCAGTTTATCTCATTTAGTGGGACCATTGGTGACACTCACCGGGACCACTCGCTGAGAGGGTTGCGCCCACCGCAGCTCGGCACAGCTTCAGCAACTGTCATCGTTTCGTCGACATCATACTCGAGGTCCCGTAATAAATTCAAAAGTTCTTCTTTCTTGAGCGTGTAGATAAACCCGACCTCGGTCATTTCATGATACAACATGCAGACATAAAAAAAAAAAATACAGCAGAGTTGCGCAGAAATTATTTGTACCATAACACAAATAACATACATACAAATGAGTTAACAATTCATATATTTTGCCAATAACATATACATAAAACTACATATAGCATCCTAGATATTCTTGACATTATAATTGACAAGCAGGAAAATTTACAATGATTTTATTTCTAGATTCACTTAAAATGATTAAAAATAATTGACAGAATTGAGTAAATTGCTCTCAAAACTGGAATAATACAATCTGAATAAAGTTTAATTAAAAGATTTGTAAATGTCAAAACAATTACAGCAATTAACTGACTAGAATGACTATTGGAGCATTAGAAAGGAGGGCACCTGTATGAGCCCAGAAAAGTCTCATTTTCATAAAAACCAACACATAAAAAATTATTATTAAAAAATACTATATAAAGTATTGAGATTTCTGTGGAGGCAGTCTAACGACCTGCCAAAGCTCCTACCTAATTAAAAGTTACTGAATTAACACAATTAAAAACGTAGACAACAACCAAACGCGAGTGTCGTGGACACCATGATTATTTAAAAAAAGGAATTTATGCTTGGGCAGCGAACAAACAATACACAACACGTTAATCAAAACAAAGATCTTAAAGAAAAAGAAGAACAAAAAAACTAACGTTACTGCTTACCCAAGGCAAACACAGCTACGCCACACCAAACACCAAAACATTTAAATAACCCATCTACCACACAAACTTTGTACACGACTCACCGTTTTTATTGCCCTGAAGCTCAGCGGCTCAGGCGACGAAACAAATTATAAGGAGCTCCATCACAGCTTCACGCCCGTTGGACGACAAGTGCGGCAATCTAATTCATCGTAAAAAAACCTTCAGAAAACACGGTCAGGCGACGGCAGGACGTAGAAATAGAAGGAGCGCGAGCCGCGCAACGACTTAAAAAAACTATCTAAATCATAAAAAATTGTGACGCACTAGCAGAGGGGAAATCAAGGGTGGTTGAACAGGGGAGGAAAAGGGAGAGGATCCGAGCCGAGCAAAGACTATTCCACCGTGTCGAGTAGAAACCAACGAGGATGAGTTGAGAGACGAGCGCTAGCGTCGCACAATAAAGAAATGAGTTATAAAACACACATTAAATTACTTTAATAATAGTTATTTTAAAAATTACAAAATTCTTTATTTTTAATTTTTTTAAATTAAAATTTGTTGGAAACCAGGTAATTTCAATGTTTTTTTTAAATTTTTAAACTAATTTTTAACAAAATATTATTTTGAAATTTACATTTTGATTTATAACATACTTTTTATGTATAGTTTATTTTTAATTAGCATCACATGTTTGTTAACGTTTTTTATATTTTATAAGATAATTAAAAAAATTGTACTTTAAGAAATTAAAACAAATTGCTGAAAATAAGTCAAGCATTTAGCATATTAATGAAAACACACAGTCGAATCACATTATGACCACCTGCTATTATCCAGATTAACCGCCCTTCACAGCACGGACAGCAGCTAGACGAGCTGGCAGTGACTCAGTCAGGTGCTGATAGGTCTTCACGGGTATCTGGAGCCATGCTGTCTGCAGTGCTTCCCACAACTGTTGAAGGGTGCGTGGCGGAGGAGACAGATGACGAACAAGACTATTGAGGTGGTCCCATAGATGTTCAATTGGGTGGTGATCGGGGCTGTTTGGGGGCCAGGGAAGCACTTTAAGTCTTGATCGTGCTCTTCCAGCCACGTGCGGACACTTCCAGCCTTGTGGCAAGGCGCATTATCATGCTGGAAGATTCCATCCTACCGAGGAAAGACAATTGTCATGTATGGGTGGACGTGAACGCAGATGATGGATTCATAACCAAATCGATCAACAGTGCGTCCCACACGGATAATGGAACGTAGAGAATACCACAATAACATTCTCCAGACCATAACACTGCCCCCACCACTTTGTGTTCGTCCAGCAATGGATGCAGGGTGTCGGTTCTTCAACGTTTCTCACCGGACATGTTGACGTCCATCTGTTTTATGCAGCTGAAACCGTTACTCGTCGGAGAATGCTACTCGTTGCTAATCAGCAGTGGTCCAGTCACCATACTGTCGAGCAAATTCCAGTCGTTTTGGTCGATGCACCTGTGTTAGCGGGTGCAGTCACCCTCCGTCTACTCCGGAGCCCCATTCACTGAACTGTTGCGTTGGACACGTGTCTGGATGCCCCCTGGTTTATTTGGTGGGCGAGTTGTTCCACTGTAGCCTGTCGGTTGGCCTTCACGCACCGTAGTAGTCGACATTCACGTCGGACATCAATCGTGAGTGGAGATTCGCAGTTTCCACGACGGTTATTTCCAATGGCGCCATTTGTCCACTCACGATACACCTTTACCACAGAGGCACGTGTGTTAATAAGTAAATATACAAAGGTTATTTCAGTGTACATTTTTTATGAAATGAGTAAAAACAAAGAGCTTTTGAAAGTGCGCTAGAAACCCCTTTTTATATTAACTACAATTTACAAAGCCCAAGCGTCGGTCGTCATAAAATATTTAGCGCACATGTCCGTTGTCACTGCTCTATAGACATCACAGAACAATTAACATATGTTCGTGATTGTGACCACGACGCTATGTTTTTGATCACTCCAATTATCTAGGTCACTCGGCTCTCAAGACTTCGATGTTAAGAGCCGCTCAATCCTTTCAACTCAACTTATCTGGATCACAAGACAGATAAATGACGATCCTCTAGAATGATCGCGTCCCTGCGAGATGTCTGGAGACGGAAACATTAGTATAGCAAATACAGCTGTCACATTATGATTTGAACTGTGTGAAACTAATGGCGAAAAATCGCACATAGGCCTATCACGTAATAATATGCTGTGATGCACAATACATCCAGTTTCTGTGGCCATCGTGTGAGATTTTTTGGCTGAGACGCCAGCATGTGTTTGAAAGGGTTCTTTGTTCGAATCCCGGTTAAGGTTAGGATAGTATCATCAGCCCTAAGTTCAGGTTTAATTCAATGTGTGAGCTGCTCTCAGAATCATACAGTTATGGTTTACTGTTAATTAAGCAATCTCGTTCCTGTAAGAAGGCCTACATTTACAAGTTGTAGGTGAAAGACGTATTATAAATTAAAAAATTTGTAGAGAGTGATATGAAACATTTCTCATTAAGGAAGTCCCTTGCCGGAAATGCGAAACAGAGAATTATTCATAATTATATTCATTGCAATTGTTAGAAATGACACTCTCTTACTTCATTGCAATGTGTGTAACGATGAATCGAGTTGCGTCTTTCGGGAAGATCACGCACTCACCACGCTTAGTGAGTTTATCCACTGGTTCCATCGGTATTGCGAGCATAACGCACAATATTCTTCACATACTCCCTTAAGGATAAGTCTAGAGCCGTCAAGTCAGAGGATCGTGGAAGCCAAGTATCTAGCCACTCCCTTCCAGTCACTTATGCCCGAAGACATACGTGAAATACTCGTAGGCCATGGGTTCAGAGCGTGCTGAAGTACCGTTGTGCTCGTAACATCCACTAGCGTTAAATTGATTAGAAATGTACTCTCTAAGATCTGAAAAAGTTATTGGCCAGAAATATCCTATTAATTATCCCAGTCGATTTCCTTGGTACGATGCGTGTGTTAGTAAGTAGGTCCCTAACATTATCGGTGAGGACGTTTACTGCAAATCTCTCCTGGCTAGCTGCCTGGCGGTTGGTGCACGGATTCTCAGCGGCCCACGATGCGAGGTTTAAAAACACGCTCCCTCGTGGATAATGACTCGTGGGTTCAAGAAAAGTTCAGGAAAATTCGTGTTTGAAAAATGCAGACTGACGAAGGAGCCGCCGGGAGAACTGTTGTCTTGGTTCACAACCACGCTGTCCCATCGCCGTCATGTAGACTGCCAACCACTAGCATGATTGACAAGCACTTTGTCTGCAATTGCACGTGTGCTCGTTCCTGGACTGACAGTGACTCAACACAGAACTTCAAAAACAGGAATCTGTGTTCTTCTCACTGCACCTGACTGACTGATGTCTGCGGAGCCGGCCCGGTTTCTGCTTCCCTCATACAGGCGCTCAACTAGTTAGTGAGTGAAGAGATCTGGGCGCCACTTAAGGCTGTTGCATGGTTGAAAATTTGGTATAGGGAAATACATGTTAATTAAATTCTGTTTTTTTGAAGCCAATTTTGAAGATATGAAACAAAAACCTGAGTGTGAGAAATGATGCTCTCAAGCTCCGTCTTGAGGCAAACATAACAATTTGTTTTTCAGTAATTTTTAATTTAATTATTAAATTTTCTGATTTTTCCAGGAAACAGGTTATACATTAAAGTTACAAAAGACTTTGATAGCAAAGAAGCACGTATTTTTCTGCTCAGAAAAGTCCCCGGTGGTATATATCTATCTTTAACAGAAACGTCAAAAAACCAGGCAACAGTCTTGACATAGAGGTATTGAGAGCCGATGAGGGTGAAGTGAGGTGAGTATGGAGCAGCACCGGAACGAAATGAAGGGGAAAAATGGAGATCCCCGAGAAAACCCGCCAACCAGCGGCATCATGCGGTACGATTCCCACATGCGAAAATCCGGGAGTGACCCCACCGGGAATCGGACACGGTTCGTCTAGCTCAACTAGTTGATCTGCTAGGAAGTCGCCTCTTTCGGTATCTTTCCTCTTATAAGCTACGAGCTGCAACAGCATTCCCACGAGCTTCCCCGCAAAACCGGTGCATACTGGCGATGTGCAAATGTGCAGTCACCCTCCATGAAGTCAAATTGTCTTCACGTGAGCTTACGTGTCCGTTAGTAAAACTTATGCGTGACAAACAGACCACTGTGTTCTGACGCTGGTATACTAGTTCAGAAGCGGACCTA
>NQII01006575.1:39110-123865 GCA_002778355.1 Clitarchus hookeri
GGGGGGGGGGGGGCACGTAAAAAATGGCGCTGGCATAAACATACGTAAAATACGTTTCATCTTGTAAGTATTTGCTGTTACGATGGCGTTACATGACTATACTTGACACTTTTATTAGAAAGTGAATATCAAGCGTTCCGTCTATCAAGGCATGTTTTGCGTATCTGGGGGACCTAGAAGCGCGGGAGATCTAAGAGCGACCCAGGCACGCGTATCAGGTGCCTCATCGCCTCTGTGCGCAAGGCACTGAATTGGAACGTTGTCTTTACGTCGGCAACTTGCCACTATGAGTCTTTCAACGGTGGTTATCATTTTATGACGTAATAATAAAAATAAATGTGTACTGCGCTTCTCGTAGTACTTCATTGAACCGCAGATTCATTACCTATAAATGACTGTGACGATGTAAATTTAAGAAATTTTTTTTTCAATGTGTAAACTTTAGAACAATAAATAAAATACGGAAACTTGTCTTTTAGCGTGGAATGTTTCTGAAATGCCGTTCATAAACAGACAGAACTTAAAAAATACAACACAATTTTTGAATAAAAAAATTTTTCTTCAAGCTCTACACAGTTCGGTGGCCAAAGCAGGTGGATCCTTCAATACGTACCTGTGTTACTCTTAAAATGCAATGAATAATTAATTCAACGGCCACGTGACTTGTGCAGAAGAGCCAATAGAATAGCTTGCTTCCTGCAGTTACATGGNATGCAATGAATAATTAATTCAACGGCCACGTGACTTGTGCAGAAGAGCCAATAGAATAGCTTGCTTCCTGCAGTTACATGGGATTGAATGGCAACGCCTGGCATGTCTTATGTTGCGATCTTACACCGAGCCTTGCCGCGTAAACAGAATCCCGAGAATCTTGCACCGTTCTAAATCCACATTTCTTAGCGCGGATGAGACAACTGGAGTGAACAAAGATGAGGTGAGGATATAGCGGCAGTTGGCAGCCATCGCGAGTTTTCCCAACACAAGAGTGAATGCAAGCCCACCCACGAGGTCCAACTTATAACGTATCCTCAAACCAGGGCCGGAACCAGAGGGGGTCAAAAACACAGGGGACATAACCCCCCCCCCCCCTACCCAAAGGAAGCCATCACTTTGATACGCAGCCGCCCTGCGAATGTTTTAAAACTGAAATTAAATAATATCGGAAAAGTTTCAAAGTTTTATTTTATTAATTTAATATCGTTTCCTGAGACAATGCCTCCCTCTCATGCCACGAATATAAAGTTTAAGCTTGGTTCACAATGAAAAGCATAACATCAATTGCATAACATTGGTCG
The DNA here is from genome assembly GCA_002778355.1 of Clitarchus hookeri. Taxonomy (NCBI): domain Eukaryota; kingdom Metazoa; phylum Arthropoda; class Insecta; order Phasmatodea; family Phasmatidae; genus Clitarchus; species Clitarchus hookeri. The sequence goes on from NQII01006575.1 coordinate 40,406, forward strand.
TGTGCACAATAATTTACCCCAATGTACTCGAACCTATTGATTCACAACTGTGCATAGCAGGTAGTGTGCATGAGAGTTCCTGACATAGTACACAAAGGAAATGGTTATATTTCATTTCTTGTGCGGGCGCATGGAGCAACAGCCAATCAGAGCAAAGTACAGAATTTTCTAAGAAGTTGTATATTTAAAATGGGGGAATAGTTATGCTGCAGAAAAGAAGAAATGTTGCAAGATATAGATTTAGAGGAAAAAACAGGTGACATTTTACTAGTGGAATATTTAAAGGTTATTCATATATCTACGATCGCAAAAACAAAGATTTTAAAGAAAAGTAAACATTATAAATGTTTACAATCACTGTAAATTTTCAACACAATATTACACACTGCTAAATAATAATAATTAAAAAAATTGCCAACCGAAATTACACTCGTTGCAAGATTTCATTGGTTAAAAATAATACGCAAGTATTCAAATGTGNAAAAAAATTGCCAACCGAAATTACACTCGTTGCAAGATTTCATTGGTTAAAAATAATACGCAAGTATTCAAATGTGAATCAATTTCGCACAATAATTTTGGTTGTATGAATGTTCTATTGTTATGTTGTATGCTCTGTGCTTATACATTTTGATTGTGAACCCAGCTTTAGATCTGCGCTTGCACAATGGGAAAGTTATCTCCCCTTCCCCACCCCCCCCAACAAAACGAAAGTCTGAATCCTATCCTGCCTTAAATGCTGTGCTGGTAATGAATGGACTTAGAGTACATATCGTTGGCACCAAGTGTTAGGCTGTACTACAATAAAAATAACTATTACCATAACCATATTCATACCCATAACCACTGCCATGATACACATACTATGCTACAATTCATATAATAAAACAGGATGTTTTCGTTTGTTAGCCAATAGCTCCTCCCTTAAGTAACAAAAGTTTTAAACGAATAGTTATTTGAATTTTCACTCGTGTAAGTTGGCCAACTTGTTATATATATTTCAACTTTTTTTAAATTTAGACAGATCGTCAATAGACGATATTGACGGAAACAGAAAAATTATTTTGGCTGTTGCAGTTCTCATTTTCACGAATCACGTGCTAAGGAAACAAATAAACACAATAACGGAAAAATAACTGAAATAATTGGAGTCAAATGTGTGTTTAACTTCGTGACCATAGATGCACGGATATAAAAGTAAACATTACGTGTGTAATAATAAGAGTGGATTCTGATGATGGGCTACGCATAGGTCCTTACACATAATAGTTAACAGATGGCCAACTTGCTATGCAACTATACGTTGGCCACGGAGGTAGGAATAACAGGAGACGTCATGCTATGACGTCATAGAAGCTGCATTTTCGTCCAACGCCGTAGCGTGACACCCAAATCATTGAAAATGTTGAGGCGGGTTTTTGTATTTAATGCATGCAAAGTGTGGAAGACTTTCAATAAATAACAACTAATGATGCTAAAGTTTCAGGCTAAATATCAACGTGCTCTGAAACAACAGTTTTATTTTAATTTTGACAGCTTAGGTTTCCAGTATTTTGGGTGTTACAGCATGGCGGCCAGGCTTCACAATTTTATCATGCACATCCACAGACAAGGTCACCACCTTGTACGTTGGCAATGGTTATGGGTATTGCCATGGTTGTAGCAAGCATCATTGTACAAAACGCATTCATAGCTTACTGTTATTGGCATGGTTATGGTTGTGTAGATTATAGTACGGCCCAGGACGAATGCTTATAAGGCGTATTGGAGTCCAATATTTTAAAGCAAATTCCTTTACATTAAATTACTCTTCAGGGCAAAGACCTAGAGACCATCATCGTGCCTTGGGAGTATGTTTCACCGCCGGCGGGAAGCAAGATTCGCGTAAGCAACCCTGGGAGAAGAGCTGGAGGTTCATGCCCCTGCAGAATATATTACAGCCAAATGCAGAAAATTGAAACTCGCGGGTGTATCCACGCGTTCCAGGAAGAAGGCCTCGTCCACAGACGACTTAGATCCGAGTCCGCACGAAGCTTCCTTCACCACTGCAACCAGAAAATTATTGTTGCTGCGGCATTTTGGTTATCTACGCCACAAATGCCTGTTCTTTCAAACATCAAAAACAGTATCAGGCGTCTGTAACATTTAGCAACACTTAAATTGAAATACACTAACTTGGATAGAAACTGGAAAAGTTGCCTATGCGGCTGCACTGTAAATATTAAAGTTGTACACCCGAGACTTAAAGCGAAGGTCACAAGTAAGTTGTTATTTATGCATGCACTCTCGATTTTTTTTTNAAAGTTGTACACCCGAGACTTAAAGCGAAGGTCACAAGTAAGTTGTTATTTATGCATGCACTCTCGATTTTTTTTTATAATCTCGTTCAGGTATAAAATATTTTAAGTTTTTAAAATATAATTCCCATGCACAGTATAACACCCACATAAACTAAAATTAAAGATTTTTTTCATTATTTCTTTTTTAAACTGGAAGTACAGAAAACTAACAAGGAAATTAAAGGAATAATAGTTTTAGAAAAGCAATGTGTCCGTAATTTTACGGAGAGTTTACGAACACTTCTGGAAATATTTTTATCAGCACTATTCCGTAAAACGAAGGAATACATTTTTTTAACAGCGTGGCGAACTTAAATGTATTTCAAATCGCGTATTCTACTGGAGCTAGTCTCTCCATCTCCCTTCTTCCAGTGCCCTTCGTAGCCTTCGTAGTCTTGTAAAGGCACCCAGATATCTGGCGCGCAGTTTACTATACCCTATTCGCGGTTTCTTCACACTTTTAAAATAAAACTTTGAAAAATCACCCCACGTATGATGNGCAGTTTACTATACCCTATTCGCGGTTTCTTCACACTTTTAAAATAAAACTTTGAAAAATCACCCCACGTATGATGTGTTTGGTTGTCTTCTAAATATGCCATGTATCACAAGACTTTTATATTTCTGTTAACATAACAATACCTTACTTTTTATTAAATTGAACTATTTATATTTTGTCTATAAATTAAAACAATTCATTTATAATTATAACGAATAAAAACAGGGGAAAAATAGGTGTGTTGGCAACGCCTAGTAAGAAATAGTTATTATGCAAAATATTATTAACCTGATTGCACACGAATGCGGCGCGCTGTCCTTCTGGTGTAATTTTATAGGCTCGGTTAAGCTTTGTTTGAATGAGGCGGAGGAATGTCCTGGAAGTAGAACTTCAGCAGGGCTTAAGCCGGTCGGACCGGCTGGCAGTGAATTTCGAAATGACATTGGCGCTGTGCTGCGTTGTACACAACCTATAATTGGTTTCCTGTTTTAAACTAACTCCCGACACTGTTCTTGCACGCTGTAATATTCTGCATAATAGTTTTATTGTTTACTGTAAATTATTTCATGAGTGGGTTTTGCATCGTCAAATTATCTCATTTCCTCCACCCTTCGTCAATTGGTCGGCCCTGATGAGATCAGCGGCATTGCGTCATAGACGCCGAAAGGCCTAGCGTTCCCTGAGGTCAGTATTGAGGGGTAAGCATTGAGGGGTCAGTAATGAGGCGTCAGCACTGTGAAATCGAAAAGCGAGGAGTCAGTATTGAGGGGTCAGCATTGAGGGGTCAGCAGTGAGGTGTCAGGACTGTGAAATCGAGTATGACGTGTACGACTACGTGCAAACCTTTTCCTAGTGATCAACAATTACATGGAAACCAATGATGATGCTGTGTGAAGACCTAGAGTAAAAGTTGCAATTTACGAAACCATGGAACAGTGTCGAAGAAGCCGACATCCAGAATAATAACATTTGATATGCGAGGTGCAACAATTTGTTAGAAACTATAATATAGAGTCAAGTTTGTACATGTAACAGTAACGCAACTTCCCTTGACTCGAGACAGAATATATTGGACCTCTATTGCCCGACTGGCATTCATCAATTGTAAGAATGAGCGTTTGACTTATTTGTCGGTTGTCTGCTTAAAGTGTGGTCCTGAGTTCCAGCTGGGCGAAGAACTTGTCTAGAAGAAACTGTCGAGGATGTGTCTGTATGGTAATGTGATTAAATAACCAGATAAAATGTCTAGTAAAAAAGGATGCAAGAAAATTTTTTTATAAATCTCGCTGATGAAATGTGTTAGTAACTATGTGTATACAGCAAAAAGCTAGACCAAATATATAAGCGTGCTGCTTCTGTGGAAAGAACTTCAGTCTTTTCTGCATGAAGATGACACAAGCTGATTATTGTACAAATCCTACTGTTGAGCTTACGTCTATGGATGTACCTTTTTCCAAAGATGGAAAATTACTAGAAAAACTATGTCGCTATTGTGGAAAGATCTTCAGCAAAATATGCCATTCTCGTCGACATTAGAAATGCGAATGTTCAAAAGGACCGACCTCCAAATCACTATCATGCACTAATTGTGGGACAGCATTTGGTAGAAGCTATAATATATAGAGACATACTGGTACATGTGAAGGTAATGCACCTTTACTTGGCACGAGACAGCATGCATTGAACTTACCGGTACACGACAAGGTTATGGCTAGCCTTCCTGCTGATTTTTTGTGTAAACTAACGCTGGTCCGAGTGCCCATAACATTACCCGAGCATGCATCGTGTTCCAAAACAGTGTGTGGAGAAGGAAATACGAGTGTTGAAGACATTTACCATGAAGAGTGCGAGCCATACCGATCGTCAGAAATTGTGAACAACAAATATGCACCACTAAAATGTAAAGTGAAAAACGAAGACGTTACAACTATCCAAGACATCAAGAACGAAAACGTAACCTCCAAGTCTGCTGGTGATAATGTGAAATATGTATATTCTACTGATGATGAAGTGCCGGCATCTGCAAAGCAAAAGCGTAAATGTGTTACTGAAGACAAGGGCTACTTGAAGTTGGGGCAGAAGAAACGCAGATTCGAACCCTATACTCTAGCCCAGAGGTATCTCGCAACCTACTCATCATGGAAGAACATACATGCAAACATGTATCATGAACCTTCTAGGAAGAGTGCCGTGCAGTCTAGCTACTTATTTTCTGAAGACTCCAATGACTTGGTTGATAGACTGCGGGTGTTGGTTCCATTGCAAAGAAGTGGACATCTTTCTGTCAGTGAAGAGATAAATTCGATTATTGAGTAACTAAGCGCTAGAGGCTTTATTGAATCACATACATATGCGCGCGATTTATTTACGAATATAAATAAATGCAAAAAAAAAAATTATAATTTATGTTATTTTTTTAAATTCCTATCGTCTAAGAATGTACCCACCGCTATGTGTTTATAAACGTCCGATAGGCTGCTGCAAGTATTTGCGATTAACATAAATGGAGGATGGCTATGTACAACTTTCTGTTGGAGATAAAAATTTCATTGTAAGCTGTGAGGTTATAAGGATTTTAACTATATATACACATACATGCTCAGTATACATAATTGTCACAATACTTGCACTCACTTCCTGATGGATAACAAACATTGTCATTATACTGCTTGCTTTGACTCTTGAAGCTATCACTTCAGGTAAACACTATATTGCCGATAGCACAGTGTTAAGTTTTGTACTCGATGGTGAATGAACAGTTACTATCTTCATGACGTACATCACTAGAGCTGCTAGTAAATGCCATGCTACAATACTTCCACTCACTTCTCGATGAACAACAAACATTGACTTTGCACTTCTTGCTATGCCTATTCAGACTATCACTGCGGGCAAACACTATGTCGCCGTTATCGATGTGGTAGGTCTTGTCCACAATGCTAAACATTCAATGGCTACTTTTATGTCGTAGTGATGGAAGGAGCGGATCACCAGATTCTCGTGCTGTAGGTGATGCATTGTATGTAACAGATGGTAAGTCTTCATATTGAAACAGTGAACGCGATCGAAGTAGATGAATGTGGACGTTTCGATCTATTTTCCGCCGTGCACGACGACGAAGTGAGAGACATTTTTTACACGATGGATGCTTTTATACCATTACCACTACATGACAGTTCATGTTGACCGTTTGGGGTTGTCACAGTGTGGCCTGCTTGTTACATATTTATAAATTGCTGGTAGGCTGCAAGTATTTGACAAAAACGAACATGGAGTACCGATACCTTATTCTTAAGAACGGTGTACTGTATCCAGTGCTGTTTTTGTACATGATATATTTTATATAAAATTTTGATAGCGTATGTAAAAAGTAAGTATTCTTATAATTTTGAAGTTTACATGAATATTTTGTAAAGGGTGGTGTAATCACAATAATTGTGCGAACCGAGTTGCTTTCTTGGTCGGTGATTATACCATGCTCGGAAAGTCTGGATAGTCATGTTGGCCTGTGCTTCTGTTGAGTTCATATCGATATTCACGAGATGCACTCGTGGTCTCCAGGTCTTCTATGTATGAAACAGCTACAGCAGTCTTATTATAGTTAAGATAAACCTCTTCTCTTTATGTTTTGGGTTTTCCAAAATGGAGCACATACATAGTTGAAATGTGTGTGTGTGTTACGATTCCTCGTTACTCGTCATTACAAAGTTCGTATATTTATTGATATTTCTAGATTAATATTGATTTGGCGCTAGCGATTAATGGCTAATTCGTTTCATAATGTGCTTATAGATCTAGCATTATTAATGGTATGTATTCAAATAAGTACATGCATATAATATTTATAATGAAACTAGCTGACCCGACAGTCGTAACCCTGTCAATTTATACAAAAATAGATATAGATAGAATATAGATAGATAGATTATTTTAATTAGGATTTAATGTTGAGACCAGGTTACATAGCACCCATATTTTAATATTACAACCATTTACAAAAATTAAGTAATGCGTTCGTCGCAACGCTTGGTGATGAACGATATTTTTTGTCTTTCCGTTCGGAGAGAAAACGAATAGCGCCGATGGTTTACCTACTCTCAAGCACGCCACGTACAACTGCCCATGGGAAACACACCTTGCGATTTATTAATCGTCATTGCGAATGCAAGACGAACAGGAAACTGGACACGCTTAAATTGAAACGGTAAATCGGTTGGGATCAGTGGTATTCTTGGAATCAGAACATCCTCGCCTTTGAACTTTCCTATGATTATCGTTGCTTCAATAACGTTGTTCATCAGCTTCTTAACAGCGAGTCTTGTTCCATTACATAGTTTCGGTTGGTTCAGATTGCGTAACATGATTATCACCGAGCCAACCTTGAGCTGCAAATTGTGCGGCGGCATTCCTGGCAAATCCAGTGGATTCAGAAATTAAATTGGATAATTGACGACTTCATCTGGATCGGTAATTGAATCGATCGACTTAAATGAATGCAATTGGTCAGCGATTTGACTTTGAATTTTTATATTCAAATCGTCTACGTCCTTATTTTTCGTTGCCAAAATAGCTCGTTCGCTCAACCAAACATGGTTTTTGTAATTTGCACCAATATTCGGGAACACTTTCGTGATCAATTATTCTTTCGACGTTGTGAATTGACAAAAATTAGTTGGAAACAAAATGAGGCCAGTGGAAGTGTCAATCGTAATTTTTCCGTTGCCAATGTCTAACAATTTTGTGGGAAACACTTCCGCAGATTCGTCATTTTGTAACGCGACTCGCATATTTGTTGTTAACTTGAGAGTTTTCACGTATCTACACAAATTCGATGACTTCAAGCAAGCGTTTATTTCATCAGCAGCTGTTGATCTTGGAATGACTGACAGCGTTTGCCAAAAATCGTTGGCCAGCAGAATCATCGTACCTCCAAAGAGGTCCTGATTATTGCGCCAATCTTTCAACGTTCGATCGACTGCCTCCAATGCTCGTTTGTGGACCATCGTACATTAATCCCAAATTATCATTTTGCTATTCTGTAGTACTTTCACCATTGCTGAATTTTTGGCAATGTTGCACGTTGGTTCATCTATCGTTTGCAAATTCAGTGGCAGTTTGAGCACTTAATGGGCTATTCGTCCTCCTTCTAACAATGTGGCAGCGATCCCTGATGATGCTACGGCCAGCGCTATTTGACCTTGTGTGCGAATCGAATCTAAAATCAATGAAATTAGGAACGTTTTGCCAGTTCCGCCAGGTGTATCGACGAAAAATATTCGTCCGTAGCCGTCGTTGATTGCTATCATCAATGTATCATACGCGGTTTTCTGCTGCTGATTCAAAAGTGGGACCTTTATTCGTACTGATTGACTCAAAGCATCTCGATAGTATTGTCGTTCTCGTTCAAATTCTCTATTGTATGCATAGTACATGGGGCGATTCGGCGCTGGCATTCCTAATTCACGCAACATCTTGCCGGACATCATCAGGCACAAATCCTCTATAGAAATCAACGCTTCGTTGTGGATCTCCGCGTTAAAGTCAAGTTCAGGATTCGCTGTTGTTGTACGCACTCGATGCAAAATGTCTTCAGCCATATTGCCTTTGTAATTGTTCCATAAATGAAGTGGGTTAGATGGAAAACACTTTGAAATGATGATGGCAAAAAGGGATCTAATTTGATGCGCAGTAGACGAAATAACAGCATCAGCAAGTGTATGATCTCAATGAATGCCATCTTCAAGCAAATGTAAACGCTGACAAGCTTCTCGATATGTTGCGCACAACTCACCATTGACAGTTCGTAGAAATTCAAATGAAATCGGTCCACGAACATTATTCAATAACAAACGCAGGTAAAAACATTCGTCATTGCTCGGATGAACTGTGTAAATGCGCCCCAATGCATCGGTTGAATATACATTCATGTATCCAGGAACAGGCTTTCCCTGTTTCCTACGTTGGAATTTTTTTGATGATGCGTTCCAAGAAAAATATCTTGGCATCTCTGAGTAAAGCAGTGTTCTCGCAAATGGATCACTTGCGCATGTCGCGAAGAAACTTGTCAGCGTTGTCACTGGTGGCCGTCCAGCTCTCTGCGTTGCGTTTGCTACCGTGAAATAAACTCGTCCATTCTCCAGGTGCACAGCTAAATGGACCACAGTGGGATGACGCTCGTGTATGGCAAATGAAAATATTCTCCAAATTGCCTCATTGCTGCTGACATATCTTCCTATTTTATTGTGAAACTTCAGCGTTGGCATCAGTAGCTGCAATACCAAATACAGCCATGTCGCTTCCTTTCGTGACGTATTTGCAAACATATTTGATGGACTTGATAGAATTGCAGTACTCAACATTGCAATGCGCTTTGAATGTTTTGGAAAGCAGCTGCGAATACGGAACAATCCAGTTGTTGTCGACTACAACGTCTTTATTCTTGACTTTCAACGTTATCGTTTTGCCGTTATCCTCTGCAGAGCGACGACGATACGGGGGGAACCGTCATTACCTGTGATTGTGTCAGTCAACAAAGCACGCGGATAACATTTGGAGCATTTGTTTTCGATAATACACGGTGATTCTCGGTTGTGATTGCCACATAGTCCATGAATCATATTCGTCGTCACAACTTCATACAACTCTGGATCTGTTTCCGGATCAGGAATTTTTGCGCAAATGATGGCGTCAATTTCATCCGGTCTTATTTTCTCGACCATCCACAGGAGAATATGCGCATGAGGCAGTACTCTTTTCTGCCACTCCACAGATTACATCCAACATCGCACGTCTCCGAAGACATGATACTTCACAATGAATTCCTTGAGCGCATTGAGTTTTAGCTTGAATACTCGTGCTGTAATGTCGTGACGATCACTGGATGATAGACCGGGTAGTAACAGCTGTGTGATTTCGATCCATTTTGGGTTGCATGTAAAAGTGATGAATAAGTCTGGTCGACCGTATTGGCGCACGTAGGTCATCGCATCTTGCGCGTATTCGTGGATGTGCCTCGAACTTCCAACATACGTCGCTGGCAAAATGGTAATTCGGCCGACATTGTTTGCATTTCCATCTACATTCATGGCATCATGCAGACGGATGTATTCTTCCGAACGCAATTTTTGCTGATTTAAATGTATATATGCCAGATGTTCCGTCTCGATTTTGACATACATATCAACGACGAACTAATGAAACAATCTGCGGCATTTCAATATGTGATTGTCCTCGTTTCGATGAATCATCAAACGGTAGGCATAAAAATTCATCGAGCTGACCTTTTTATTTGTTTCTTGACCTGTTAATGGATAAATCTTTTTGTTCAAAAAATGATATCCATCCTCTCCTCGGCAAAATATCAGCGGGTATTGTAATGCATGATACGAACGATGGGTTTCGTTGACACGCTGAAGGTTATTACCATTACGCCATCGAATCACAATATCACGAGACTCCAAATTCTCGCCAACAACCGCAATGGCAACTTCATTCAATGTCGGTGCATTGAAGCGTCTTTCATGTTCGTCTGTTGGTCTTTTGTCTGCTTTGATCACTATTTTGTGATCATCCGAAGGTATCATTTCTAGTGCAGTTTTGAACAATTTAACTAATTCATTCATGTAAGAGTTGTTGTAGTTGTGTAATAATATCTCGCTTTACCGCATGACTGATGGCACATCGCTGATTGATTTCATCATCAGAATTTCCAAGGAAATAAACCTGAAGAAATTTGTTATAATTCACTGGCGGCAACAATGCTCCTGTACGATGACGAATTTGTCCTGAAATCTGTAAAATGAAAGAAAAAAAAACTCTTTATTGAAACGTTGTGAATTGTTGATTTTTTTTTTGTGTAGTCGAAAAGGAATTGACCTTAAAAGTTGGGCTGAAACCTAGTTCCTCAGTTATATTCTCTCCAAATGATGTCATTTGGAAGATACTGTTGTATTTTTGTATATTCTGCAAAAAATGCTTTGATTGAGGTTCATGGCCAGAAAGCAATGATGCTGGTGGCTCTGGTGGCAGTATCAATTGTGGTAATTTGACATTTCCGCTCGCACAACATAATCCTGGCGGTTCATGTCGAAACCTCAAAGCATTGCAATGTTGACAAACAGTGCTCATGGTTCCGAAGTCGACCGATACATTTGTGGCGTAATCGATTGTTGGATCGTATCTGAACGCCAAACGTTCATATCAAATTGTTACGTTTGGCCGTCTGTTTTGTCGACGTTCCAAATTATTGTGTACGTTATCTCCAACTGAGAGAGTCGAACTCGACTGTCTCCGTTCTTCCGGAGTCATAATTGATCGCGCATGATAAATTCTTATTCTATTTGCCTCCATTGACTCGACAATCACGTATTTCTCTTGCGTTGCGCGTACGCCGACCGATATTTCGACGCCTTATTGGTGGCATTTTTCCAAAGACACAAAAATAATCTTTTCAACACACCACCGATAACAAAATATTCTTTTTCGTTAAACAAAGAAATTATAATGTAATCACTTCGCAAAATGTTACACTTTTTTTTTGTTCTAAAAACATGTGACAGCAGAACTTTCAAACTATGTCCCATTTCACGTAATGAAATTCTTTAACATAAATATTTCATATAAAAATACCATCCAAATTTCCGACTTGCATTTTTCCAAAGACATCAAAATAATCTTTTCAACACATCACCGATAACACAATTTTTTTTTTCGTTAAACAAAGAAAATATAATGAAATCACTTCGCAAAATGTCACACTTTTTTTTTGTTCTAAAAACATGTGACAGCAGAACTTTCAAACTGTGCCTCATTTCATGTAATTAAATTCTTTAACATAAAGATTTCATATAAAAATACCATCCAAATTTCCGACTTTTCCTGTGGATTTTCCAAAAATTTTCATTCATACAAACCTTGTCCTGACAAATACGAACACAATAAAAAAAGAAATCAGCCAAATAGGTCGTGCCGTTCTCAAGTGATGCTCCGTCATACATGTGGCAATTGATTTTTATTTATATAAGATATATTGCTACGTTGAACAGTTTATCTGAATTCCTTTCGTAAAGGGAAGTGCATGTGTGACTCGGCTTGTCATCCATCCTGGAGCCCGTCGCTTCTCTCTCGGCTAACGTTATGTGTCATCCCTTCGACTTGCTGAGACCTGCACAGTGTTCGTGCCGCCGGCCGACCACCTGTGGTCTCCCTTACAGCTTCTCAAGACATTAGTTGATCGCACAACGTCGGTCGGGTCCGACGCGTTCTGCTGCTTGTGTTGGCTGTACTCTGAATTTTACGGTTTCGTTTCAATCGGTTCGTACGGAAGTCGTTTGCTATTCTGTTGTACTAACCAGGACGGGATTATCTTGTGTAGCATCGCCCAACGTAGCGTACAGTACTGGACGCATGTGTAATATGTCATTGCGATGGTTGGTAAGTGATATCTATTTTCCTTTACATTTTTATTTTTATATCTGTTTGAATCAGTGTGTAGCAGCGTTGTCCTTATCACGCCTGTGCTTCTCGACTTCACAAAAGTATTTTTTTAGACTAATGTCACGCACAGCTCTCGATGCTTTTAATGTAACCTTCGACAACGTATGTCTTGTTATTGGTGCAATTGTTTACCCTTTAATTTTTTTAATATATCGATGGTTATAAATTGTTACACATGCTAACGGTGACTTGGGCCACCGGACCTTGTGTTGGACTGATGGTGTTTGTTTATATCACTATTTATGTATTTTTCTATTATCCACGATTACATACATCATGCATGCAGCGCATTTGTATACATCTTGATTTTTTTCGCTTATAATTGTTTGTTACCCATGTTAACGTATATTTATGTAGATATTTTCGCATTTATATACACAACATGGATGGCGGTGGGTGAAGGGAGGCCAGCTGTCGTTGATGGGATCCGAGTTGGTCGATACCTGCGGTAGCAGATGACAAGGGCGGCGGTGGGCGATTGTCGAGTGCGTGCAGACCGATGCGTATGTGTGTGCTATTTCAGACCCTACACTCCTACATGCATCGGTAACTTTGCGACGTACTTGCATGTATACCTTTATTTTCTTTACATGTGTGGACGGCTGTTACATGTTCCCGAACTTCAAAGGTTCGGAAATCCATCACAACTATGCTTATAACATAACTTATGGCCTAATTGTCTTTATCTCATTGATGAAGTTGAAAGTAATGTCCGTTATGTGCATTTGGTGGTCGTAGCTTCGGTGGGTGGGAAATGTCGGGCAACTATGCTAATAATACGGCTTAAAGTACACTTTAACCTACCACCCTGTTTGTAAGTGGGAAACTATGCTTATAAGTGGGTTTATGGTGTGCTTGACCCTGCGATCCTCTTCGTCATCGGGGGTGATGTCTAGGTTATGAATTTGGTGACTTTCTTAAACGGTTCGGAAATAACAGCCAACTGTGCTTAAAAGAGTGCTTAAGCGTACTTCACCCTGCGAACATTTTCGTCATAGGAGGTGATACCTATGTTATGAATGTGGTGGCTATAAACAGTTCGGAAATGGTAGTTAACTATGCTTATAGGTGGTCTTAGCGTATGACCCTGCGGTCTTTTTCGTTTGCCTATGTCATGAATTTGGTGACTATATTTTAACAGTTCGGAAATGGTGGACAACTATGCTTATAAGAGGGCTTAATATGTTCTTGGTCCTACAACCTTGATGCTACGCTCTATAAGGCACGAATGGAAGTTTGGTGATGGGAATCCAAAATGGCGGGTGGACGAAGGCAAGATTGTGGGGTGATTGTCATGTACATGATTAGCATAAAGGCGATTGGTATATATACAATCAGCGGCAAACTGTGCACACCAGCCTAGGGATGTGTAAGTGCCAGACATGTTGGCTACCCGTGCAGGCTATATCTCTGTAATGTTAAAATTTACTTATTTGTTCAAGAACGATTGGCCTGAGGTTGTTGTTATAAGGAACCTTGAACCGTTAGTTTAGACATGATGTTATTTTGGCATAAGACATACGTCAATTTCCTTATGGTTTCATTTATTTCTATTAATGAAGGGGAATGCTTTTACAAACCAAATTGTAGGAAGTTTTGGATATGTTTTTAACCCATTACCCAAAATATTTATTTTTCTATCTTAAACAGATTCCAATATTCATCAATATCTATCCCTTATTGGATTATTTAAGTGTAAAGTATTAAATATACATATTGCCTCCCTAATTTTGCAAAAGTTATCATCTCATAAGATTTGTCTGTCTAAGTCATCACCATACGCTACTATAAGGACGCGGTCCCGCCAGGATGAGTCACGGCGCGTGTTGCTTGCTTACAGCTGTGAGTACAGGTCCACTGCCCCAAGCTACCGGCCCACCTGTCTTAATCATACTTGCACATTATTTCTTGGCGTTCCTGTGCTACTTTCCATTGCATATACTATATCACAGATTTTCTCGTTGCACGCACTTTCAGATGCCGTTGAAATAGATGCATCTTTACAGGGGGAAAACCTAATGAGGTTTAATTATTTCTGTCCATGCATGTGTTACAAATAGTCACTTTGCGGCAAATTACTTACCCCCGTACGTAATTTCATTTAGCGAAAACAGCATTTCGTGAATTGCAACCGTTCCGGAAATTTTGGGGGTGTCCACTTTAGGCGTACCATCCTGTACGTACACACGCATAAGAGCTAATTTTTGCTAGGGGTTATATTGGTAGCTGTCGAATGTAAGAACTAATTAATATTTAATATTTGGAATTTTTAAATATTTTGATTTCGACAGAGTTGTAGAGTAATAGTTTATCATGATAAATGGTAAATCTACACTGCAGGGTAATGTAAGTAGTTAAAACCCTGTACATTTCCAATTTTGAGAACTTTTATTAAAAAAAAAATTAATTAGCAAGCATTTGGAATATTTGATATTGCGAAGTAGAACTAGTGCCGTACGTAGCGAACCAGGGATGGGTACGTTTCTGCAGAAGGAACCCACCACGCCATCTCGCTAGTATGAAGGTACGTGCTTGTAGTACGAGCTAATGAAGTACCCCGACCACGCAGTGGACAGTTGCCGCATGACGTGGTCTTCCGCCGAAAACAAGGGCAGGCGCGGGTCGTTATTGCCGTGCGCCGAGGTCACGGCGAGTCGCCGGACAAAAGGAGTGATTCAGGGAAGCACTGGCGCCAATTATCTGGCCGCCCACGGTGAGACGGCCTGCCTTGTGGCGGTACCTAGCGCGCCGCCAGTCCCACACGCATGCACTGCCCGGTTCCTCCTTCCAGTTCCTTCTGTAGTACTCCGCCAAGCATAAATACTGTATTTACATGGATCGCTAAATACTCGTACTCACATGTCGATGAAGTGACTCTAGTTGTATTCGAGTTTACACTTTTTTGTTGAAAAAAAAAAAAAGGTGAACTCTCCCGATTCAGTAAAAAAATAAAAAGGTCACTTATTTTTGTACTTTTTAAACTAACCTTTGACAAAAAAATTCTCTGCCTATAACTACATATATGCTACATTACACATTAGCATGCAAGTTCCTAGTTAAGCTGGCAGCGAATTAATAAAAATATTTCTTAACACGTGACCTTGTATTGCGAGTGCGAATGTTCTTATTTATGGCCACCTAAAGTTAGTATCGCTTGTTTTTTCACTTTAGAGTATGGATTTACATATCAGTAGCGAGTTTACTTTCCTAACAGTTTCACTGTTTTAGTTGGATGACGCACCAATAAAGCGATCAGGACCGTGGCAATGTTAGTTTTACAAATGTCAAAAGGATACAAAATGAGAAGGGAAATTGGATCTTAAGAAGGGCTTTCAGAGGTGCTCAGTTAATCGGTAACAACCTATAAAGTGCATTTTAACATCTTCTAAGATGACTCTTTACCAAATACATACGTTCACAGTAAGTTTGCCCAATAAAAGTTTTTAATGTGCATACAAATAATATTCCACAGTGTGTCGCTGCAATATTAATTAAAACTGCAGTCATTAATTTTACTTAGTAACACTTTTACGGCATAAGTGCATAACCAACCGATGTTACGTGAAGCAGAGCTGTATAACTTTTTAATTATAAAAAGTTTTAGTTCAGAAATTCTTAAGTTTTTACATAATTAAAATTTATAATTTCATTCTAATTTGCGGGGTTGTGTTATATAAAAGGTAGCGTTGTTGCGTTATGAGCAGTTTACCTTTGTTAGCGTTCCTGATAAAATAAAACAAAACACAAACTTTCAGAAATAAGTTTTAGTTTGTCGGAATAAATAACAAATAAAATATAACAATAGAATGAGTGGTTATACAGACATGTAACGTGTTTGTATAATTCCTTGCTATTTTTACTGCAGGTAAGCTATTACAGGTGTTATTGACGCTGAAGCGAACATAAATAAGTTTCTGGTATTTATGACTTGCAGTTCAAATGTTAATGTTTCATCATAGAAAATGAAAACTTGTGACAAACCTGCCCTCTTTACGTACTGTTTCAGTGGCGTGTGGTGAACTGTTGCTTGCTAGTTTGCATTTCCACCACTAAAACGTAGCTCGTCAGGTGACCCTCACAGGACGTGTGTGATGGGTCCCTTGCTTCTCGCTTGTGAGGGGCAGGAACGCATTCAGTTTCCTTAGGCTGGCGGTGGTTACTGGCTCCTGCTGCGTGCACCGAGAATGTACAGCAGTGAGCAAGCACCAGCTTACCTTGCAACAGCTCACCACACGCCACTGTACAGTTTGCAACTGAACATAATCGTATCCAACCAGCATTTCTTCACCTTTTCTTACAGACTGGGATTATTATGGCGTAGCTTGTATCTACGAATATAATTCACAAATAGAGGAATAATCTTGTTCAAGCGTAATGGATTTGATTTTAGTCTGCAGTCACCAAAATATACTTCCGTAAAATATAACGAATTTTAGTAGTTAGATTTTGTATGGAATTTATATACTGACAACTGATTTATGATTTATTAAGTAGGTGTCATTATTTAGTGCATTATGCGAATTGAATCAAGAATTTTCAGTGTTACTGACAACAAATTAGTAGCAGAGAGTTGGAGTATCTTCCTTTTTTTACATACGGCAACAAAAACAAAGATTGGTTAGGGGAAGGAGGGGGAGGAGGACGGAAGAGGGCAATGCATCGTTCCACATACCTATATAGTTTCGACGTTGATTTAATGTAATGGTGCGAAAGGAACTTCTCTAGTTGGTTCGCAACAAGGATCGATGAGCGGCAGATTGTCGCAGTGAAGTGGAAACTGTTTTTTTTTTTCACCATGGCCTTGTAAAAGCAGCGAACCCGTACAGCCTTACGTTGAAGCCCAGTGTTTCTTTTTTTATGTTTGTGTTTCAGTTTTTATTTTTACTCTCTCACTCACCAAGTATTTTTATCGGCCTTTCCAGACGTCTTAAACAAATTCGACAGTCAAATTAAACTCTGCAGGTTCACAGCAGTGCCAGGGGAACAATCATACACGTTTCCACCAAGTTAAATACACTCATTTGCAAAAAAATTGATCACCCTGAGGGTGTCATCGCAGGGACGCGTTATTGGGTACAGGCGCAGGACACACAAGTATGTATGCAGAAAATATCAAACTATATCACACCACACACCACAAGCATGTATTGCAGGGGACCAACACTTGCAGGATGCTCTTAGTATGGTGTTGGACCGCTCGTAGCACGGAGACAGGTGGCGATACGGTCGGGCATGGAGGCATAAAGACGCCTGATGTTCTCATGAGGATGATCCTGCCACAGCTGGCGCAACTGACCCTCCAAATCCGCCCTAGTTTTCACTCGCCGAAGTCGCCGTCCAATCCGATGCTCTGTGGCAACCTTCGTTGTACTTACGCGATTCGTTCATGGTAATAAATTTTTTTTGCAAATGAGTGTAATAATTACGCATCTAAGGGGATATTAATTTTTTTACATTTTCTTTGCCGGATTTTTTTCCTTCTTTCTTAGTTCGGGTTATAAAGTAAGCACGGAAAGCAACCATGGCCCAAATCGCGGCCATGTTTTCCCAATCACAAGAAAGCCGCGATGTACGTGTCCCCTAGTTTAGAATATTTTCTGCATGCCTCGGCGTATGGGGCTCTGCCCTGAGACTCACTTAGATCTCATCCAAACCTAGGACCTCTGACTCTCCTTTTGGTTTTAGGTTTAGTTAGATTACGGGAAAAAATCCTCCATGGGCCAAGCTGGTTGGAAGGTTAATCTTCAGGCCGTGGGGTGCTGGGTTCGGATCCTGGCAAAGACGTAGGTATATTTGTCGTTTCAGGCGTATGTATATGTTCAGTTTTGTTTTCTCACTAGTATAAAGCGGACGGACTTAATAAACAATAATGAAAGAAGGAATTTTGTACGTATTACCTCGACTCTGTTCTTTGACCGAATTTAAACTGTCGTTTTACAGCCAGCGTAATTGTGGCATCTTTGAACTTTACGATAATAACGGCTTCATAGCTTAACTACACTTGAACTGTGTAATTACGAGCACCGCCGAGAAGCGCGTTATCCCTCTCTCTTTTTGTCGCAGTATTCGTGCTTGCTTCAGAATAAAGATGAGCGTAGCCCTTTCTTACGATTTTCTTTTGTCTTCTCGACGGTGTGGCAAAACGATTTCGTAAGTCGTGTACGAAGGAGAAGTGAATGACTGGATACATACTTTAGATACTTTCCTTGTGAACGTGTCAGGGTTCTATTCTTTTGGGCAACTAGGTGGCGCACGTTAGTTTTGGAAGCTCTCTTCTCGATACGTTAACAATTTATTTAAAGAACTGCGTTGAACGACTGAAAAAGGTTTTAAGCCACCAAAACAAGTCACTTGAAAAGATCGTATTACAAAACTAGCATTTACTAATTCCATTACAGTAACCGCGAGTAAAACTGAAAAATGTTCAAACTTATTTTCAAAATGATTGTTTTAACCAATTACAGCATGTGATAAAAGCAACACCAACTCAGTTGTAAAAAAATATCAAACGTAGCACCTCTGTCCAGAGGCTTAGGAACGTTTCTGGCCCGGGGGATTACATATAGGCATTTTAATGTGTACATTTGAGAAAACATATCGCTGTTAGCGTGGATTATAATGTGTCACTCTCTGCAGTATTTCGGCTTCATAAGTACCAAATGCGACTGCTATAAAGGCTGAAGACTATTTTTTTAAAGATATTTATTTTAATGTAAACATACATTTTTATTGGTTTCATCCATTAAAAAACAGTCGTTAAGTATGGAATGAGAGCAATGTTTCTTGGTGTTATAAATTTTAAGTATTTTGCATGCTTAAATACGTAACTGTACAATACACAAGACTAGTGACTGAACGATAATTGAGTGAAAAACGAATAGCGCTCGCCGTACTTTAAACGTCCAAAAAGTCGTGAGCTAGGTGTGAGTTTGGGTGAGTTGCATTGAAGAATGATGATTGCACGTTGATGTACTGCTTTAGCACTATAAGGCGCATTAGTAAATAAGTGGTAATGTACTGTGACTGCAAAATGAACACACGGCAGATAATATGGTAGTAAATACAATTATTGAATCCGTACAAATACCCGAATTTGCAAAGGTAAGTACGCTAATCACACTGTTTACAGGAAGTGTTTGAAGGTCATGCAAACGGCATGTTGCCTACCTGTCAGGTTACTCTTACTATTTTTATTAATGTTCTCATGGATTTCTCAAAAAAACTGTTCACCTGAAAGTGTTCTGAGATGACCTGTTGCTTTAGACGTACTGATGCATAAGATGCCTTAATAAATAATTTACAACTTAGTATTACAAAGTTCCATACAAACACAGGGTGGAAATCGCCATTTACATAACGAAAGGGGATGATACTACCAACAGCGTTTTCAGAGGTGTAATATCTCCCTCATACAAATCGCTATTCACCCATTTGTTTCTTAATCGCAAGTTCATTCTGATATTTTAACTTAAAACATTTCAAAACTCAATTTTTGAGGGCGCATCTCAATATAGACATAATAACACTGTAAATGAAAGAATTTACACAGCATGCATACTGTACACATTGCACAGGCGGATGCACCGTGTTCTGTATGATTGGATGTTTAGAAATTAGTGAATTACATGTTACCATACAAGCGTACTGTGTATTAAATATTAACACTCAGGTGCAATATATACGTAGTAATTTCAAACTTATGGTACTTTTTAAATGACCGCGCGTAAACTACGTGATTGCGTTAACTCCTGTATTTCTGAAAATTTATTATAATTAATTGTTGCTTTATTTAAAAAATTTAAAGTCCTAAGTAAATTGCTGATATAATTTTAAGTTTGGATTCGACACAAGCATCTCGCTTTGTTTCTTGATATTCGCAGTTTAAAGTAAATGTAGAATACCTGGCCCAGAATAATAATATCATGAGTATCAATCAGCAGATGAGGCAAAAACACCAGACGCTTGCTTGGGACATGAGTTTTACTTGCGATTAATTTTCTCTATGCAGCTACCCCCCCCCCCNTTAGAGGAAAAGGAACATTAAAAAAATTATACACGAGTATTTATTACCTTGAATTTATTAGAATCACTTTGCACGCTAACCATGAAAAACAGATTTTCTTAAACTACAGCGACTGAAGTAGAGAAGTAACAAACGTTACTGTTTCATGCTGATTTTCCCATAAATTTTGTTGCTAATGTCGAACATAAATTGTTTGTAAATTTGGGGTGATTCACTAACCAACCTGTTGTATTGCTATAGGTTTTGCAGTTTTACACTACCACAGACAATAAGATCGTAGACTGACGCCCGGAGTGTAGGCAGCCACGTTTCACTGTTCAACGAACTTACTGCCTGTACCTCGTACTCCGTATTAGTTCACACTACCAAGTATTTCGTATCTATTTATACAAGTTGAATTTAAATAAGATATTAATCTTCAGCACGCCCACGTATTACAGATAGATGAAATTGTGCTTCAAACATAATATTCAATTTAGAGGTTCTTTTTTTTCGCGGCTATGCATTTGGTTTTACAGTAGGCCTACAAGTTTCAGCGCCATTACTATACAGTTTTTCTTCCAAATAAACACTTTTAACAACGTACCCAGTTTTTTTTATTTGAACACATACACTGTGATATTGATTAACAGTACAACTCCTTGGCTACCAGACTGGAGGTGATGAGACGAGCAGTTCATTGAACGGTAGCGTGTTTCGGTTTGTTTCTGTACGATGCCCGACTTAAGCATAACGGTTGCAGTCAAGCCCGAATTGAGGGAGGAAACTTACCTGACCTTCGTCATTGCCGTGGAAGGACAACTGTGGAGTGAAGTTTCAAAAGTTGCCTTCTCCATGTCAAGTGAAAATAGTCAAGGGAAAATACAATCAACTGTAGTGACAAAATTATGTAGGTTTTGCATGTACTTCAAAGCCAAGTATATTATATAGTACAAAATCAACAAAATACATCAATGTAACAACTGTCACTGCATAGAATTTCAAAATATTTCAGGTTTTAATTCGGGTAAGGCCCCTTTTGGAGCTACACGATGGATAAGACGAGTTAAAAAAAAAAAAAAAAAAAATCAAAGATGGAATAAGATGAAGTATGTAACATACAAAAACGCAAATAAAAAAAAACTGCTTTAGTCTTGCGTTTGTTACAATACTACTTTAATACAGCCAACATTGTATCTTGGTTTTCTAACAAAGAAACATTTAACCTTGTATTTTTTTTGCTTACAATTATTACAATCCATTAAACATTGTTTCTAGATCTCTGTCTGAGATTGCCAAATCACTTAATAACTTTCTATGGCGCATTAAAAATTAAAAGGGTCGCACTTTTCATTAATACACACTTAATGAAGATAGATCGTCATCTTCAACAAACAATCCTTCTTTTTCATTTTCTCAATCATTGGTCTCCTCCACTACGGCAGGTTTATCAATATTTCTTTGCAGATGTGTAAACGTTCATTGCCTCGCCAACTGACATCGAAATACATTTTCAAGAAGTTTTCCGTATCACAAACCTTGTGCGGATTAAGTTTTACGCAGTATATTTATTCGCTTACTACAGGACTAATCCCCATAAAACATTTACCCTTCCTACAGATTACCCTGAATTGAGATACATCAGTAAGGTAATGTACGTCATATTTCATGACAAACGTACTTGAATTATTTATTTTCAAGTAAATTCATTTGCAGGTGACTCCACGTTTTCAGACACTGATGATTTCCGGCCCAAAACCGCGACCAAAAATATTACTCTTTCCCCACTGTTAAAAGTATTGGAAGAATAAAACTGACCGTTGTGGATAAAGTTCGTTTTGGTGACAGCATTGAAAAATACGTACTTAAAAGACTGGATAAGGCAAGTTTTGATTATAAGTATCATACATGGATAAAAATCAGTTTTGGAACATACACAAAGGTGGGTAAGGAAAGTTTTAGAAAGGTATTATTTTTGGATAAAGTTCTCGAATAGATTATTATCATTTAGATTTGGCACAAAATATTTCTTCAGAAAGATGTTAATATAGAAGGAAAATTTAAAAATGTACTTAACTCAATTTTCTTAGATTTTGGACAGGGCGACTTTTGAACTGCACTCCACAACTACAACATTTACCGTGGTGAGGGGACCTCGAGGATCTGCGGCTGTGTGTCGTCAAGCCAGGCAGCAGCATGAGTATTTTTACATTTAATATGCTTCGGTCAGAGTTATCAGTAGGGATGAAATATACTAAAATTATGTTAGAGATTTTTTTCTCAAATTGAGCATCCCTCATGCAGTATTAACATTGTTTTTACTTTTTAACCTACCGATAAGTTTTCTATATTAATTCAAGTGTTTGGGGTACAAATTATATACTGTAACCCACTATCAAATATCAGGAGGGTACATTGTATCCCTGCCCCCCCTCCCTAATCCTCTACGCTTCCTTGCCACTGCTTCAGTCGTTCTTACTGTGATTGTGAAAGTACACGAGTAGGCATATACGTACAAAAATCTGAATTTTATAACAATTGTTGTTCGTTACGGGCACGCTCGCTAAAGGAAGAGTAACCTTCTTTCTGGGTGTATTTACGTACTTCTGTTTTAGCGGTTGCCATGTTTGTTTTTGATGTTGTGCCTAGCTTATTGAACGCTAAATGTGGGCAATAAAACATCCTAGACATTTTTAACCTTAGTCAACTATGTTGATTTTCTGTGAACTCTCCTAGGTCGCGCTATAGCTGATATATCCTCCACCAGACCTTGCAGACAGTTAAATACATGTGATTTTAAAAATAACGTGTCAGATTTTTTTAGGACAAGTATTTCTAGACTGGTGAAAAACGAAAAATGAACATCACTAAAGCGGTGACGTAGAAACACCATATGCGCATGGGGCACTAATAGAGGGCAGTACATGCAGTGGTTAACAGTGTTGTGCTGTGGACAGAGTAGGAACCGAATATTAGGCATAACACAGCTGAGACCAATGCAACTGTAGTTGACTCGGTGAAAGAGCAGTTTAAAGCATAGGTCTGTGTGTAGTAAGCATTGCAGACATGCCACGACGGCGTAGACGACCACACTGCGTGCAATTAACGGACCTTGAACGACGTCGTATTGTGGACATGAGGGAGACTTGATGGTCCTTTCGAAGAATTGTCCAACGCGTAAAACGTGAAGTGTCTGCTGTGTATCATTGGTGGTGCCGGTGGCCCAACAACGATGGTGCACATGCTCGTCAACCTGGTTCCGGACGGCAGCGGTATACCGAGTCCCGCCTGGACCGCAACATCAGACGAGCGGCCATTGCTGATCGCACGGTGACCGCCGCACATATTAGGGCCACTGTTGCACCCAGGGTGTCTGCTAGGACCATCACCAACAGTTTGCTGGACGCTGGGCTACGACAAGGATGCTGTTCGCCAGGCTTCCTATCACACCTCATCAACGTGCAGCCCGCCTCGGATGGTGTCGCGAACGACGCAATTGGAGGGATGAATGGTGCGGAGTTGTGTTTAGTGACGAGGGCAGTTTCTGCCTTGGCGCCAGTGACGGTGTTTTGCGAGTGCGGCGTATTATATTTCAGTGCAATTCAAAGTTGTGTAATTAAGTTAAAAGTAATTAATATATAATCCTTATAAATTGGCAATTTAACCAGGCTTAGAAGATATTGTATTTTCTTGAGTATAGAAATGTATGCGGTGTGTGGCTATTGTATTAGATTCGTAATTTTCACTAGAGTATGATAATTGATCGGTAAACGTCCACCACAAAATCTCTGCGCTGTTACAGTAACAGTGCTGTGTTTTCACAAAACAGGAGGGGATGAATATACACAGCGTCTAAAGATTTTTAAGATCAGCAATGAATACTCGCCAAACTTAGATGTATGTTGTTATTTTCAATTATTCCCCTCTGCACTGAGCATTAGAATTTACCTGAAAATAAAATCGAGTTGAGCTAATTTTTTTACTTTTGAGTGAAAATTGTTGTTTCCAGATACGACAGTGGAGATACAAGCAGTGGTCGGGGGAGAAGCCATATTGCCTTGCGATATACGGCCTCCTGATCATTACGACGAGGTGCGCATTGTCATGTGGTTCAAGGAAAACTACACATCCTCAGTGTACAGGTACGTCATTATTTATATCAGTAACTTTTGAAGAATAAATGCTGGCCCTAAATGATTACATTTGTATCGAAAACTATGAATCATATTCTTACGGTAATATTGACAGAGACATGTAACAGGTAATGTGGCTGAGTGTCTTATTCCATTTAGACATTTAAACCCACCTTTTTTTTTTCACAACAGAGAATACTTTCACGCATCATCATTAGTTGTTAGATACTTGATATTTAATTAAGTTTATCTATTAAGATCATATTAATTTGCTTAAAAGGCAAAAACATGTTACAGATGGGACAATTTGTAACAGTACAAAAGAGAAAAGAGGTTTTGGAAATGTATGTTTAGGACTAGAGACACTTCGGAACAGTAAAATTTAGAGAATGAGACGTTATGGAAGTGTAGGCCTAAAGAAACACAGAAGCCATATTAGCAAAGAGGTAGGTTTGTTTCTGTTCTGAGGGATACATTCTTCAAGCGCTATTTTGTATAAACCCTTAGAAGAGACACTTTGGAACTGCGGGCGACTGTTATTCCTAATTATAACACGAAAATAGTTCGTTTTGGTAACAAAATGATGCAGATTTATTGAAAAAAGAACACCAGGAATACAATGGACCGAAAAAATGCTTTGAAATCAATCTATAAGAGACATTTCGGAATTGGCTGCCTCAATTGTGATTTTTAAATAAATAACCACTCTTAAATCGATTGTATTATGTTAAACATTATTTACTAAGCAAATATAGTTTAAAATATATTTTGGAACATAAAAAAAATTATATGATAAAAACCATTACGGAAAGGGTTTTTCAATGATGATTTCATTGCTAATTACTCGTGTGCAGTAAAAGTTGCTTTCTAGCCACAAAATAAATGCAGAATACTTCGATTGTGATGCAAATAAGGTTTTATTTGCAAGTAATACTTAATATTGTATGATTGTAACTAAAATAAATGGAAAACTAACCTCTCATTCTAAGACGTGACGGGAGTAAGTAGGACTACATAATTTGACGTAGCCTAGTGATACTTTCGTTCATTTCGGAAAGCGTCAAACAGTTCGAATACAGGACTAAACAATAAACAGTTGCTAATACAGAGTCTTCAGAAAACAGAATCGTTTAACAAAATGGTGGAGAATCACTTATAGTTTATTATCAATTTGATAGTGAATTGTCGCCATTAGAAGTTGGCGAATAATTTTTTTGGAACAATTTTAAACTAAATGAGTGAACTTCAATAAGTAGCTAGCATACTTCAGCCAAGCATTCGAAATTTGTATGAACAGCTCAATACAGTTTGAAAGAAAGCCAGTCGCTGAGCTGCGGGAGGCTGGGTAATCGTTCCGTCGCTTTGCGCGCCACCTGCTCTATTACGACCGAACTTTGAGACAGTGTTAGAAGCAGAGGAGTGAGTGAGTGAAGAGATTTGGGTGGCTCTTAGCACCGAGGTCTTGAGAGCCGATGAGGGTGAAGGGAGGTGAGCATGGAGCAGCGCTGGAATGCAACGGTGGGGGAAACGGAAGATCCCCGAGGAAACCCGCCGACCAGCGGCATCGTCCGGCACGATTCCCACATGTGAAAATCTGGGGGCGACTTCATCGGGAATCGAACCCGGTTAGCCATGGTGGGATGCGAGAGGTCTAACGACCACACCACCACGGCTCCAGAAGTAGAGGAATTATGAGGAAACACTTACGCGGTGGGTGGGTAGGTTCTAGTTGATCCAGAATGACCATCGCTTCCCGTCGCTGTGAACCGGGCTCGACTCCTGGCGAAGTTAAGCCCAGATTTTTGCGTATGTGGAACGTGCCAGACGTTTCTGTTGACCGATAAGTTATCTCGGGTACTCCTATTTCCCACCATTTCATTCCGTCGCTGCGCCATATCCACCTCACTTCACCTCCATCGATGCTGAAGACCTCAACTGCTAATGTAAATATGTGGGATATGTGATACTCGGTTGATTGAACACTTGAAGCTAACCGTTTAAAAATGCTCTGGCCTCAACTGAGTGTATATTGATGAAAACACACTCTGGAGTATTATTAAAGTAATGTTGACAACGAATAATAAAAAGTATTGCTGTGTGTTAAGGTTTTGTATGAATATAACATATTTAAATTGATGACACTGGAATTTTTTTGTGCACATTTAAAAAAGGACTGGTGGAATAGCATCATGATTACTTTTCTAAGTACTCCACAGTGCCACCTGATCATCAAAGGCAGACTATTTATTTGGAGAGTGGCAATGTTAATTTTATCTAAGTGTGTGGAATGATATCCAATGATCTGAAATAAGATAATTAGGCAGGGCCTTCTGAATTGTTAAGCGATCCGTAAAGCTTATTGTCTGCGCGGACTGTTTGCAGCTTTGACTCGAGACGCAGACGGTTGGATGAGGCAGAGCAGACGATGGACATCAACATCCTGGAAGGGAGAGCCTTCTTCAGGTACAGGGACACCCCAGCCGTACTGACCATAGAGAACGTGCGCAGTTCTGATGCCGGTGACTACCTGTGCCGCGTGGACTTCGGCAGGTCACCGACACGCAAGAGAGGTGTGAGGCTCTCCGTCACAGGTGAGTGGCCTCCGAGTGGGCAGCGTGTTAGCCTCAGCCAGCTGGGTAGGTACATCACTCTTGTGTATGCAGTTTACGCACTACTGGACAGAGAAAGTGAAACACGTAGAAAGAAATTTCCCAGAAACAAAATGTCTTCCACAGGTAGTACCCAAGAACGTGTGTATGTGAATAGTGTGGTTTTTCTGATTGTGGGACACTGGTTTCTGGTTAAAGACATAGGGACCCTCTTGACTGGGTCACTGACCCCACAAATGCACTTTCTCCTGCTCTGTCATTCTGGTTGAGTGGCGGCCATCTTGGTTTTTACATTTGACAGTTATCTTGTTTCCTTCTTCGTGCTACTGTTACTGCTAGAGTGTACGACTGGTGTCGACTTTGTCGCCGATCGTTCTACCCGCCATATTTGTTTCCGATGTCCCCTACTAGGTGGCACCCACCAGTATAGGCAGCCATATTTGTTTCACCACCTGCTATGTGACACTTGTGTGTGTGTTTATTTTTCAACCCTCAATTTAAGGTAGAAATGTTATTTGCCATATATGAGACTTTCACCTCTACACATGTATTTTAATTCAACTTGAAAAATCCTCTGGCATGGAGGAGTCTCGAACTGCCAGACCCTGTGTAGGTAGACACGTGCTTCAGACAACTGAGCTAAAGTACCAAATAACAAGTAGGAATCCTAAATGTGTTTCTACTGCCACCATCTTTGTGTTATGTTACATTTATATTAGGTATATTAATGGCTATAAATTACTTCTTTTATTTCGAGTTTGACGATGGTAGCTATCTTGATTCAAAAAATTTCCTCAATATATTTTAATTTCGGTACCCAATAGCATATGAAATATAAGAGTCCTCGGAAACTGCCTGGCTAAAATGTAAGGGTTGATAGAGGGAACCAAAATACACATTTATTGCCATATAGTATGGGTCCGGAAATGCCGCGTTTAACAGATGGGAACGGTGGAATGAAAGACAGGCCAAATTAAATGTTACAAACAATTTATTTCGTCCTGATTTTATAAAAATAGACGCTCTAAAGAGCGACCACCAAAATGCACACAAGCCTTACACTATTGGCATATGGATGCCAGTACATGTTAAAAAATTCCCATTATGTCCCAAACCTCTCCAGCTGCAACAGTGAGTCTGACGAAGAGATCTTTCTCTGAGTCAATGGGGATACTGTATATGGTGCTCTTCAGGTGTCCCCAAAAGAAGAAACCCAAAAATGACAGATTGGGTGAACGTGGTGGCCAAGAAACAGGGCCACTTCGACGAATCCAGCGATGGAAATATGTAGTGTCCAGTGAGTCCTGACATCTAAGGTAAAGTGTGCAGGCGCACCATCACGCTGGTACAAAATTCGTCGTCGAGTAAACCAAGGAACATCGGCCAGCAATTCCGGCAAGGTCTCTGGCAGGAAGATATCGTACGTGCGCCCGTTCAAGCGACTAGGTAGGATGTACAGTCCAATCAAGTAATCGTGCCCCATACCTGCAAACACATTGATCGAGAATCGTTCTTGGTAGGTATGTGGTCGTATCGCATGTGGATTTTCATGCACCCACACATTAACAATGTGGCTGTCAAACAGGCTCTCCCGTGTAAATGTAGCTTTATCAGTGAGCAACACATTCCTATGAAGGTAATACAGGCTGTAGGGAAGTCTCTCGCAGGCACCAACAAGCGAAGTCTTGATAGCTAGGATAATATTCCACTCTCAATGCGTGTACCCACTGTAAATGGAATGGGAGTATTCATTTGTCATGCAAAATCTCCCATACGAGTGAATGCCTCAGACCCAGGCTAAGGGCAATAATTCTTGTGCTTGAGGGTGGATGTACCTCAACAGCACATAAAACATCTTATTCTGTGCGAAGAGTTCTGTGGGGCCCATATCACGTCTGCTAGCACCGAAGGATCCACTTTCTGAAAGCTGCCGGTGCACACATTCAAATGTTTGCCAATACGGCCGTTGCCTGTTCGGAAATCGTTCCCCATAGGACCGTTGAGCAGCTCGTCTATTTTCATTTGCTGCCCCATACGCCAGACGAATGTCCGCAAGCTCAGTATTCTTGTAACGATGTATGCTGGTGAATCTCCCAGAGGGGACTGATGCCTCACACTGCTGCCAGCGGTTATCACCTGACCTACCCAGCACCCCTACCAGCGTTTAAACGCGGCATTTCCGGGCACACATTCCATGGCAGTAAATGTTTATTTTGGTTCCCTCTATCCTCTTTAAACTTTGGTCATATAGTTTCCGAGCAGCCTGTATATTTCCTATTTAAAATTGTAAAGTGTATATTTTTTTGGTTATTTTTATTCATACCATATTTTTAGTTATATCTTCCTTAATAAAAAGAAACATATTATTTTGCTATTTCTTAAAGTATAGAATTACTGTTAAAAAAATAATTACTTTTTGTTATTAAATCTGATGCAAATTTTTTAACATTATGATATGGTAGTTACAATATAGAAATTAAAGTCACAATAAAATTAAAAACAAAATTTATCTAAAACGCCTTTATTAGAGTAGCATATTTATTTGCATGAAATATATAGTTTCTTCAGTGGTGGTATTCTTCATGGGAACAATAGTCTGCGNCTTCTTCATGGGAACAATAGTCTGCGTCGCCTTTGTCATTTCCCACCCACAAGGCTGTTAAAAACAGCCATGTGCGCGGCTCTCTGGGCCTTGCGACCATATCAATGCAGTACACTTACAAGCAATTTTTTTCCGGGTGTTTACTTTGCTTTAATTAATTTTTTTTTTCAGTTTAAAAATGTTGTCCCAATTTTTTAAGTGCGGTAAGACGATACTGCTAATGCGGCTTATGACGCCGAAACCTAAAACGACTCTCCTAGAAAAAGACAATGCGGACTTGACCAACACAGCAATAAAGAAGACAGAAGAAAGCTGCACTGTACTGCATTGTACTATACACAGCAAGGCATCAATGCACATTCTTCCTTGTGGCTAATCCTGTTTTTTGGAATTGTCTACATCTCTTTGACATGAATGGTTAATGCTAATATCATCGAGCACTCAGCACGTTGTTCACTGGCTGCAAGACAAGTGCTGAACACAAGTACAGTGCATAGCAAATATTACATGATTGCAACACTTGAACTCAGAAATTAATGTGTGACCGAANTACTATACACAGCAAGGCATCAATGCACATTCTTCCTTGTGGCTAATATGTTTTTTGGAATTGTCTACATCTCTTTGACATGAATGGTTAATGCTAATATCATCGAGCACTCAGCACGTTGTTCACTGGCTGCAAGACAAATGCTGAACACAAGTACAGTGCATAGCAAATATTACATGATTGCAACACTTGAACTCAGAAATTAATGTGTGACCGAACAGGTTAAAATTACCAGTGACAGAATGAAANAACAGGTTAAAATTACCAGTGACAGAATGAAAACGCGATATGACCTGAAGAGATTTTTCAAGAAGGCCAGCAGGTGTGGCTGTACAACCACCAAAGGCGGAAGGAATATTGCCCGAAGCTACAGAAATGTTAAGAAGGTCCGTACAGGATCCTGAATCAGATCAATGACATTGTCTACCGGATATGGTGACAGGGCTCTCGGGCGAAGCGTAAGGTAGTCCACATCGACCGACTGGCACTCTACGAAGGTTCAGAAGTTGGAGAGTATGTTCGTTGATATGAGAGGAGTTGAGGGATTTGGGCGGCTTTTAACGACGAGGTCTTGAGAGCCGAGAGTCTGTTCGGGACGAACCTACTTGAACCGACTTAAGGAGTGACAGTGTTACGCGCGGACTCCCGCAATGGGCGCGGGCGCCATGTTATCTGGTTTTTCGCAGTCCTGCCGCTGTAGGGAGTGGTCCACCTTAACCCTCCTCTCCCCACCCAGGCAGACCTCACCGATACGTCGCCCAGCAGCCAGGAAAATGATTGACAGCCGACCTGGAGAGTGTCACAGTTCCTCCTCCTCCCTGCTGGAGGAGGAGTCTACGACTTGAGAGGGTGAGCAAGAATTTTCTGGTAAACATTTTCGTCGGCGCAAGTCGGCATGTAAAGAGGGTTCTGGACCGGAGTCTACGCCGTTTACAAATACCACCGCAGCCAGAAGATAGGCAGTTTTTGTGGTAGCCATCTGGCTGGAATTCGGAACTNTACGCCGTTTACAAATACCACCGCAGCCAGAAGATAGGCAGTTTTTGTGGTAGCCATCTGGCTGGAATTCGGAACCCTGGAAAAGTCTGGTACAGCGAGGGACATCAGCAGAGTGGACAGACGGCGGCGGAGGGCGTGAGACGGCCGACGAGTGTTTGTGACGAGGACGGTCGAAAGGGCGTGGTACCCGACGAGTAGAGTGCTACTGTACGTGGGGGTGCTCGAAGCGATTTATAACATTCCAGACTGGTGGAATATGGACTGAATTAAGGCATTACTGTATTGTAAATATTGGAACTGTGGACATATAATTGATAAAATCATTGAGTATTTGTTGATACACTATTTATTGGGTCTTATTTTAGTTATTAGAGTGCATTAATTTCTGTGAGGTAGTGGATGCGTATGTGAATATCAATTATAAGAGCAGGTGATACCCATTTATTGTGAGATATTAAGTCGAGAGTATTTGCTTTGTAGTGTTTGTAAATAACTTCGGAAAGTAATACCAACTCTTTTAATTATTTAAAAACACCATCCCTTAAAAAACCTGGCTAAGCCCACTGATTTTGAGAAATTGTAACAGGGCATTAACTATGAATACCCGTTCCACCCATATAAAAGATTAGTTTTATGTCTGCGGCTTCGCCCGCATGCACCACACCTTTGAACCTTTTTAGAAAATTAATTTCTTAAAGATCATGAAATTAATATTTAAGTATTTATATAGCCAACCTTCTGAAACAAACATCATACAAATTTCTTATGGGGTTTAATGAGTTTATGAGAAGTCCTTGAAAACACATTTTACTTCTTTTAACACTCATAGAATTCGAACTTCACAAAGTCCTGAAATTTGTTCATAGTTATTTGTATATGCAACCTTTTGAAACAAAGAGTATGACGATTATTTCATCGAGTTAATAAGCTACTCATAAGCTACTCATCGAAAACACAGTTTACCCCTTTTTATTCTCCTAAGGACTGATTTCAGAAAAAAATTCTAAAATATATTTTTAGGTATTTTGGATTTTTTACAAACCTTTTGAAGCTAAGAGCAAAACGATATCTCATAGGGTTAATGAACTATTGGGGAGTCCTTGAAAGCATATTTTACACCTTTTTACCCTCTTAGGTGTTAAATTAAAAAAATCCTGAAACTGCTTCTTATACATTTTATATGTAACTTTTAAAGCAAAAATCACGATATCTGATCGAGCTACCGAACTATTGACTGAGGAATAATCTAACACACGTCCCTCTCAGGAGTAGAAATTCGAAAAATCCTTTCTTAAGAGATGCTTGCACCATAAGGGGAAGTCATCCTTAAATCATGCTCTTGCTTCAGCGGTTTGGGCTGTGCGTTGATGAGTGAGTGTGTCATAGTCGGTGGGACACTTAATTTAAAATATAGAGATTTTTGTCAGTATCTTCACAACACCACAAGAGCATAGCAACTACCTACCAGTTAATAAAAAAAATCTGTTTAGTCATATTTATAGGCTGTTAACTGTAACGTAAACACATTTGAAATTAAACTTTGAAACAATTCACTGCCCTTTAACTGGATATTCACTACCGTACACACTGGCATGCAGGCTGCCAGTTAAGTTGGCAGCAAATTAAGTAAAATATCTTGACGTTTTATTGCGACTGCAATATTTAAATTCATAACAAATTGAATTGGCGTGTTTTGCTTTTTACACACTAGAGTTCAAATTGGCGTATAAGTAACACAGTAACTTCCTAACAATTTCACGTTTTCACTTGTCTGCCACACGTTATTAGGCCAATGGCAACGTAAATATAACTAAGGTTAATTCTACTCAGGTTGGGAACAAATCGAGATTTCTTATGGGAGAGCTTGGCATAGGGGAAATTTCTGCCGCTAGATGCGCGGTTTTCCAAAGGTAACTTTTAATTTATTTAAATGAAAATTTTAAGCTACATGAAATATAAAAGAAAAAGATTTTACATAGTTGCGAAGTTATTTTATACTTAATTTATGATTATTGAAATTATCCTGTTTTTTTAACGTAGAAAATAGAGAAAATCTGGTACATTGCCGACACTAACGCTTACCTAGTGACGGAAATTTTCCCTTTGCCAAACTTTTAACATTGATCTTCCCAACCTGTAGTAGAAGTAACCTTAATGTAACAAATGGTGGAAGGATACAAAATTATGAGAACGGTAAACGATAAACGCTCAATTGACCGCTAACAGCCTATAGTTCACTGTGACTAATATGTGCAATTTTTGTTTGCAGATCCACCGGAAAAGTTATTGGTGATGGACGGCCAGGGGTCCTACGTTCTAGGCAACACACCGAGGCCGTACGATGAGGGTAGCACCGCTACAATCAAGTGCATTTCAGTAGGGGGTGAGACCAAATACCCATCTCATACTGTGCTCATATCCCAAATGTGGCATGCTTCTTACGGATACTCTCTAAATCTGAGTCTGTTTGTCAAAATTAAAGCTAGAAAACTAAAATTACCAATGACAAGGAGTTTCTCAACCACTCTTAATGACAGTATTTTGCAACTGAGTTCTCTTACGGCAAAGGATACGTATTCTTATTTTGATGCACTTTTTTAATGTTTAAGGATGGCAGAGAATGGTTA
This sequence comes from Clitarchus hookeri, assembly GCA_002778355.1. Lineage (NCBI taxonomy): Eukaryota > Metazoa > Arthropoda > Insecta > Phasmatodea > Phasmatidae > Clitarchus > Clitarchus hookeri. The sequence goes on from NQII01006575.1 coordinate 74,261, forward strand.
ATGTAAAATATATTAATTTTACATTATATTTTAGTAAATTTATTTCAATTTTTACTTAATTGTTTAAATTCCTAAAGATATTTAATATTTAATGCATAAAACAAACAGTTATGAACTACATAAAAATCTGCCGGAAATGATTTTTTGGTAGTATGAAGAAAGCTTAGTTATACTTAATGAATTTGTACCCAGTATTTTATATATTTACGATGTTCGCAAATCAAAATGGGCTCTACTTAANTAGATGTATCCCACAATTATGAAGAAAGCTTAGTTATACTTAATGAATTTGTACCCAGTATTTTATATATTTACGATGTTCGCAAATCAAAATGGGCTCTACTTAAATTTGGTTTTTGCAGCAATGCCTCCTTAAAAAATATTTTTTGGTTGAAACTTAAGGACGATTCTCATCGAACTGAATTATTAACGAAAGTTGTTCAGCTATCTTGTTGTAAAATGAGGATTCTGTGCATTTTAAAATTGTAGGGGAATTAGAATGTACTTCCATAGCGTTCACGGTATTAAATACTAGTTCCAATAGCTTTTTGCAGAAGCATGGTTTGAGCTAATATTCATCGAGCTCTGTAAATCCGTGACTTCTGAGGCAGTAAACACTCAATAAAATTACATCTAAAAATTTGAGAAAGTTTACTAGGTTAAATATATTAATTAACTCCTAGATGGCGTGTGTGAAGTTTTAATGAATTGCGAAATATTTGCAGTCAATCTTAAAGTATTAAATTGCGTTGAAAGGCAACTGTTGCTGTAAATTTATGGCTCCAAAAGTCGCCAATACACTGGAAGAGGCTAATTTCGCGAATCCAGTGAATTTCAGGCTAGGCTCCATAGTCTTATGTTTACTGGAGCCTCAGATGCTGCCACCGGACGGTCTGTTTACCACAGACCGGGAAGCACAAAATTCAACCGTTGTTTTCCTAAAGATTTGTAATTGATTCCGGGTCCCACATCGAGTGTCTGAATGATTATGGGCTGTTCACGGTTAATGGAACATTTTTGAAATTAACCTTTGAGAAATGTCGCTGTTCATACATACAAATATTTTAACGGGCACCCTGACTGGCATGTGCCCATTGAATTTGGTAACAATGGAGGGAAAGTAGTTCCAAGTCATAACGTTGACAGCGTTGAATTATTGAAATTATTTCTTTTGCTTTCAGATTTTTAATGCATATTTGTGTAGGAATCACCAAATGTTAAAAATATTTACTTTTCTAATAATTTCAATTTCGATTGACCAACGCTTGAATAAAGTGATCAGGAAAATGGCAATGTTAAATTGCACGTATTGTGGAAGAATACACAATGTGCATACAAGTGTATCTTAAGCAGGGCTTTCAAGAGTGCTCAGATTGGCCGTACCGTCAGCAGCCTATAGCTGTGGTCCAAAAGAAAAAGTGACCGAACTTTACATGTCCCGTTTGGCCTCAAATGAGCTTGCGAAGTTTTTCTATCCGTACAGATAAAGCACGGGAGTGTGAAGTAGTTGGTGTGAACTTACAGGCCGGCCACTGCCCAGGGTGACGTGGTGGCGGGACGGCAAACTCGTGGACGACACGTTCGATGTTCTGTCCCCGGACAGGGTGGAGAACACACTGACGCTGGAGCGAGTGGGTCGGCACCACTTCCTGTCCGCCCTCACCTGCCAGGCGTCCAACAACCACCAGCTGGCACCGCTCAGCAGGACCGTGTTGCTCGACATGAACTGTAAGTGCCACGCCTGCCGGCTGCTGCAACTTCCTTGCTGGAGATCAGAATCCTGTCTTCTTGAGCCCGCAGCGATGTTAAGGGGCGCGCCTGCTTGGAGATTTTTCCCGCGCCCGGGGGCCGAGAAGCGCGAAAACTATGAGGGTTACAATGACACGCGCCACAGGTGCGCCATCGCCGCTACGCGCAGGGCTCTGGAATGGCGTGCAGTTTTCTCGTCGTGCTGCGTGTACCTATGGGACTTTCAACGGTGACCCTATAATTGTATTCATGGTAAGTCTGTAGCAAGGTTCAGTGCATGCTCCTCGAGTACTTCTGTGTTTTTATAACTCCTATATTTTGAGATGCAGCGCATTGAAAAAGCCATTTTAACGACGTTGGAGTGCTCTGAAATGGTGTTTTAATACGCGCGACTTCTTAAAAGTAATCTACAGGTATAGTCTGAAGCGTGTGTTCTTTTCATAGTTCAGCACGTTGAACGCACCTTTAATAGTTTCGGAAAAAAACTGTATTTCAAACACTTAGCAACGCAATGCGAGCACCAGGCAAGCGGGCCCCTTGAGGCGGTCGCACACCTCGTGCATGAACTGCNCACCTCGTGCGTGAACTGCGTTGCAGCATGTTTGAAATACGCATTTCCTTGAGGACGCTATTATATGTATCCACAATATGTTTACTTAGAAACGAAAACGTACCCCAGACGAAGAAAGAATAGTACATGTGTTATTTTGGAGCCCTCTGACATCATTAAAAACTACTTTTCCACACTGCTGTATCTTAAAACACACTATCCGTACACGAGCGAAACTATAGTAGCCTGTAACAAACACTTCTATACACTTTTCATCAATAAAATTTAGAGGTCATCGTTTAAAGTCCCATAGGAGCACGCGAAACGACNACGAGCGAAACTATAGTAGCCTGTACCAAACACTTCTATACACTTTTCATCAATAAAATTTAGAGGTCATCGTTTAAAGTCCCATAGGAGCACGCGAAACGACGAGGACTCTGCACGCGAATTCAAAGCCTTGAGCGTATCGGCGCTTCTGAGCCCCAAACGTGAAAACAGCTCCAGGTAGACGACCGCCTACACCCACGTGGCAAGGAGGCGGAACGAAAGCACAGTTTCTAATGCCTCTGCCCCCACCCTCTTTTATATAATTAAACCTTTCTGTCTATTACCATAAGACATAAAAGCAAAAAAAAAAAAATTCTAAGCAGAAAATCTGAAACGTAGCAGTGAAAATAGCATAAAAAGATGACAAACAGAAAACAGCAATAGGTGCATTTTCAGTTTGCGAAGTTACTTATAAGGTATTCACCACAAATTTGACAGGTTTTATGCATCATTTCTGGTCTCACATCTTAACATTTTCTAGGAAGCAGATGTTGATTATTGGCCAACAGTTTGTTATGTTATAAGAAACGGTCATTCATTTCTGTTTAGAAATGGTCAAGAAAAGATAAAAACAAGTTGCGACGGTAGAATTCGCTTGCATGAGCATTTTCACGTCTTGACTGTCGTCCAACTGCTCTAGATTTGGACGTTTCACTTCCAGCATTATGTTACAAACGTTCTGCTAACAGGTAAATTTAATTGAACGATTTCTCACATGAACGACTAAGTAAGACAACACGCACACAGCATTGGACCAAATCATGTCGAGCATTCCTCTTGATTCCATTTGAAACTTCGAAATTGTTATCTTCTGCTCCTTTCTGACGGGCTTCCTTCCTCTGAAGACGCGTGCAACTACATCCCTTAGTTGGACTTTTCTCGTCTTGTCAACTTTATACTCGGAGGTCCTTCTTAGGCAGTCCTTGTCCTTCTTACCGCTAAGCAGTGATCTTTCTTCCTGTAGTTTTGGTAGCGCTGTCCGTATAACTGCTGTTACTGCCAGATTTTTATTATTGGTGAAGCTGTCATCTGGCTGTAACCTCGATTATTGGTATCGGATAGCAACTCTGGACACCGGGGTTGTAAGTGCCCGTCTTTCCGCGGCTCCATTATTCTTGGCGCCTACGTCGACGAGGGACTGGTGTCGCTGCCTCTACGTTGTTCAGAAGTTCTTCCACCACCGACTCCAGCCTCTTCAAAATAGTCTCGGTCGCTGTCAAGTCCTGCAGTTCCTTCGGGTGTACTGGGCTCTGAAATGTCATGCTTGGGACACACTCCTAACATTCCCGATACTCGGGTGGGCGAAAGCGGAACTCTCTAGCACATACACTGGTGGCGATGTCTGTCACAGTGGCCTCCAACTTTTTTAACGCGTCCAAGTTGCGATCTCCATCGTCGTCGTGTTACTGTGTAGTTGCCTACACTGCATGCCAGGTGGCCGGCTCCTGTTTCGCCAATTCCACCTTCAATGCTCAAGCATGAGCGTTCTTAATGTGGTATGGTGCTGCCAGGCGTAGCATTAGGCAAAAATTTGCATCGGCAATAGAATTCACAAAGAAATAGATTGCGGTGACGTCACGTGTCTCCTCGGGGCTCCCCTTCAGATACACGGGAACTGCCGCACTACGTCCTGCCATAGCTCAGAAAATGGTTCCCCTGGTGGCTGGGCGTGGCTTCACAGTTGGGAATGGTGGTCGTGTCACAGGTATTGGTCATCGAAACGTAACTTCAGGGCCAACACCAGTGTGGGGTTCTCTAGTCAATGTCGTTCTGGCAGAGACTGTAGTATACTCAGAGTGCGGGGCCTCTCAGTAGCCGTGAGGTAGTAAGCCCACTGTTCGTCTTACCAGCCATCCAGAGTGGCGACTTTTTCAAACAGGTGCCAGTACTCCCGCCAAGTATGAACATCACAGGGGGCGGGTTAAATTGAAATCCCCTTCCCCACCCCTGGCTGAATGATAGCACTGCTGCAGAGCTGCTATCCAACTTCAGAGGCTGCGGTGTTACTTAAAACTTACCCTTTATTCTTATTTACCTTGAAACTAGACTTGGTAATAGTGTGAACGCGCCCTTTGCCTTTTCCACCACTCTTACTACTCCGTTGCTGGAGAAATGTCTGTAATTCATTATACAATGCACTCATTTCCTGTTGTATTTCGTTCTCGACACCGTCCACTCTTCCATTTATACCTGTCCACTTTTTGGCCTACTTTGTGAAGTAAAGAAAGGTTTATGAGATCACTTTCCTGTCTGTGTGTGTGTATGCGAGAATGAATGTGCGCGTGGCTTGTGTGTTCTGTGTGTGTGTATGCGTCTTAATTTTTTTTTTCTATGCATGAAGCGAATTTTACTAAATTTGGTACACATAGTAGTACTTAGAAAGTACATCCTACTTTTAAAGTTTTTGAACATTCCAGGTGCTTGCTTTTAAAATGGTGGACATAAAAAAATTTACAATGCTATATTTTATCTTGGAAACCTATCAACCGATATAAACCAATTTTTTAAATGTTGACAATGCATCATATAACCATTGAATTTGAATTTTGTGATAAATATTGTTGTTGGGTCACAATTTTGGAAGACAGTACTACATGAAATATAAAACTTTCACATTATATCTAGAAAACTACTTAAACAAATTCTCGTCAAATTTGGCAAGTAATTAATATAAGTAATACTATGGCAGGCTATGTAAACATATGCGATTCAAATGGATAAGGCACTTATATTAAAATTGTTGATCATATAAATATTTTAGTTTTAATTGGTGTATCTACCATACCTTTGGCCAATTTCGATTAAACTTTGTATGCTGAAAGTATCTATTACTAAGCATACCAACAAATATCCACTTTTGTCCACTGTTTTGTAAGATAGCGCCGTATGAAAAAATAATCTAGAGACAAAATTAATCGATTCCGACCAAATTTGGCAGACCAGTAGTGCGGCTGCAAGCGATGAAAACTGGCATTTTTTAAGTGGGTCAGACATATTTCAGATTGGCGGCTATATAAACATTTTAGCTTTGTATGCTATATCTACGAAACTATGTAACCAATTATAACTTAACTTTATTAACTGGCAACATCAATGCAAACATCAAATGAGCTAATACATAAACTCTTTTCTCCATCATTTTTGAAGATAGCACCACATGCAAAATTAAGTCCTCGTGTATTATTTCAGAAAACAATAATATATTTCTTAGCGAGAATGTATACTTTTCTGGCCCATCTAAATTTATGTCTTAAGAAGTTAGGCACATATATTCAAAATAACAGCGATGTAAATATTTTTGCTTAGTATGCCATATGCCCAAACAGTTTTAACCTAACTTTATATGGTGGCAATATCTATGACAATAATCAAATGTGCTAATATATAACATTTTGTTAGTCATTTATGAAAATCGTCACATGAAAGAGGGGAGGTTTTATACCATATCCCAGGAACCAATCATCTGATTCCCACCATATTTTACACGCAAGTAGTGCTACAGTAGGCCATGTAAACATATATGTTTTAAGCGAGCTAGGCATTTTTTTAAATTGCGTCAGTATAAATAATTTAGATTATTATGTTATATCTATTAAACAATTCAACAATATTGCAATGCAATTTTGTATTTTGACAGTATTTATTACAATCATCAATCGTGCGTGCAGAGGACGTCTTTTGCCAACCTTTCTGTAAAATACTGCTAGTGAGATAATTAAACTTTTTGCCATATTTCTGAAACCAATTGACTAATTTCTACCAAATTTCGCTCATCAGTAGTGCTACAGAAGGCCACGTAAACTTGGGTGATTTAAGCGGGGTTAGACACTTGTTTCCAAAACCCGTATGGATAATTTAAATAAGTTTATTCATATATTAAAACAATTTAACCAAATTCAACTAAACTTTGTGTGCTGCAAGTATATACTGGAAGTACAGTATACAGAGCTTTTCTAGGCAATTTCGTACGGTAGCACCAAATAAGAAAGTAAAATTTTTATGCGGTATCTCGAGAAACAATCAAACGGTTAACACCAAATTCTTCAAGAAAGTAGCTCTACATTAGGCTACGTAAATTTACGTGATTTTAGTGGCTCAGACATTTATTTTCAAGATGACGGCCCCGTAAATATTTCCAGTTAGTAAACCCTTTCTATCAAAACATTAGATTGATTCCATCCGCATTTGATGCTCCGAATTCTACCTCTGTAATGCAGTTGGTTCTATATTTGTAATTGTCTCACTACTGTTGCATACGTTTCTGGTTCTATCTCTAGTGATATTGTTGTCAACGATACGCCAAGTCCTACGTACCGTCCAAGCTTTTAAGAACTTCATTAAAAATTATTTGCACTCCTTTAGAGGGAAGTAGGCTCATTAGTTATATATCAGTAACTTCTTGTTCACTTATACTATTCTTTCTTTCATTTACACTCTCTATTATTACGCCCACACTGTCAATTTTCTGATCCACAGTGTCTGTTCTCGTATTCACTAACTCGTTTATGCCTTCTATCTTCATATATACATTTCCATTTACTCTATCTATTTTTCTATCTATAGTATCTATTTTATTGTTTGCTAATTCACTTACAATACTTACTTGTATATTCGCATTCTCACTGAAACAATTTGCAGTTCCGTTTACTTTTTCTTTTACACTATTAATTTGGGAATTTCTAGTGTCATTTACACCGCTTATTTACATCAGCTATGTAGATATTTACACTTGCACTCACACCAACCACTTGCCTAGTTAGCCTCCTAATTAATGCTCTCCGTGATTCCAGTTGTGCGGGCATTTTCTTCGCTAGCATTTACTACGAAGCTTGCACAATACATTCTTAACTTCGCTGCCTACATCTGTTATGATATTTGTAATATTGCTACATTGCCTTATTTAATTTACAGCTGAATGGCTCCACCTCACTTCCGACACCCGTGTTACAAGTCGCCTGGGTCGTATCGTGACCACCGATACCTAGCCAAACTAATGACGTCACGACTAAAGGACGAACAAAGTGGCCAATATGGCTGACAGCTTGGTTTGGTTCAGACATGTGGTGGGTCGTATTTTAATTAAAACTGTGGCGATGTGAAATAAAACACCACGGTGTTTAACTTGTGTGTTCCTCTGTCCTCTTGAACATTGCTCTGTTTGGATAAAAAGTGCACATCATTAGCTTCCTGACGATTATGAAAGAGTAAATACTTGGGTAAAATTCATTTCGCGAAAGAACTTCGTCCGCACAAAGTTTTCACGTGAAAGTAGACGTTTGTCTATCAACTTTATAGACTTAAAAAAAAGTAACATTCAAGTAATATTTTTATTATTGCAGTGCGTGTTTGGGTGTACTAGCATGAGCAGTGGCAAAGGATAGCTTTTTTGGCTTGTACCGAAGCTTATGCAATCCACACAAAGGCGATGTTTGCAGTATTGTGTGTTTAAATAAAATCGATTTCAGTGATATTAAACAAATTTATTAGAAGCATTTGAACTTCTTCATTTGGTAGTATCTACAAATTATTTCAATCATATAGTTGTTTTTTAAGAAATACAAGATTTACTCCAAAGAGGTTACTTAAACATTATTAAAGGCTGTTCACGATAAAGTGAGCCCTTTCGAAATCAGCCTTTAAAAAATACCACTGTCCCCACCTGTGTAAATTTTAACGTGCACACTGACTATTATGCGCCCAGTAAAGTTGGCAACAACGGAGGGAAAGTAGTTCCATGTTTTAACGTCAAATCAAAGTGTTAAGTAAACATTTGGGAATTCTTAAATATTTTCTTTTACTTTCTGTTTTATTAGTGAATATAAATGTAAGAATAAGAAAATTGTTAAAATATTTGCTTTTCTAATAATTATTCAGTTTTCTTTGACTGACGCACGAATAAATTTATCATGGCAATGTTAATTTCACATATGGCGGAAGAATACACAATGTACATACAAATTAATCTTGAGCAGGGCTTTCAGAAGTGCTCCGTTTACCGTGAACAGCCTATACATAACATGATTGTTAAACAAATAACAACAAATAAATGGATTTATTTTATACATTCAGCGAAAGTATCATTGAGTTATATTTCTGAACATCGTTATTAACTTGCTTACAAATGGCAACATGTCGAAAGCAGTGAAATATTATTCAGCACTGCCCATTTTATTTCACCGCATTGCTACCTATTCCAAAACAATGCCACGTAGCGATTGTATTGCCCACTGCCGGTCACGTCAAAATAGAGGCTGTACGCGACTGACTGACCAGTCTCACACAACTTTCTCCAACTACAAAAAGCTTCGTGTCCCAGAGCCGCCCTGACACTACCACACTCCTGAGAGCTCGCTAATCTCAGAACGTGCCCACGAGTTCCTTCCTTCCAAAGAGCACACGAATCATCCCCATGTTAAATTTTATAACTCTTTTCTGAAGATGACTACACGCTGCACGACTAGGTCCCAATTACTTTGAAAACAAGTTTCAAACCCACATGTATACTTCAACTCTGGTAGAATCTCGCGCCACACAACATAGGGTGGGATCAATCTTGGCAATGTAAAACGCGACATATCGTTGACAGCTTCGACCCGCGGAGTCTGCCCGACGACGTCTCGCTTCCTAAAAAAGAGTGGGCCGCTCGTGCTTGGTGTCCCAGTCTGGGACAGGTTGGATGGAGTACCTGGTCGACATGACCTCACTTCCATGCCTAACCATTGTGATGACTCTAAAGGGCCTGCCTTGTGATTTATGTGCGCCTTCTGCTACGGGGCGTTCCTCGGATGGTCACCCATCCAAGTACTGGTCCCGCCAAACCTATTGAACCACGGAGACCTGAAGACAACCAGGTTACCAGGGCGGCAAGGCCGTCGGCGTCTCCCTCCCTCAAGCCAGGATAAAAGCCTGACTCTCCCTCCCCGCGAACGCAGCGCCTAGAGCCGCTTGGAAAAGGTCCGAGGATAGCCAAGATGAATCCAGAACAGTCTAAACATAACATCATTCTCCGCCAATCACGTAAAACTAGCAATGACACTTATTTGTGCATGACACAGTCCGCTAAGTTCTTGCAGGCAGCAATCTGCAAAGCAGCAGTGTTTGGCAGGTAGGAGCGCCTTATGGTTATCTTGCATCTTTCCGTGATTCTGTCAATATGCCAGCTGCGGAAACAGGATTCTTCTGCCACTCCCAAGTCATAACACAGGCAGCGAATGTAGGAAAACGCTGCCGGGATGCAGGCATAATTCACGCCATAACAACGCGGAATCCACATTTTGGAGTCAGAGAGAAAAAAAAATGTGACTGGAACACTCCGTCACAGACACACACACACACACACTATATATATATATAACAATATATCGTTATATCGATAAGACGATTTACACGCCATATTTTCCGAAAGTATATTACATCGCAGAAAAATTTTATTAGTGGCATACATTGTGCTTACACAAATAATTTTAACGATATCCCTTAAATGTACGACGTATTGTTTTTTTAATTTATTTTTATCTTATTTTATTTTTTTAGCTATAACATTTTCCGAAAATTGCTTTATATTCTTACACAATAGCTACATTTTTTTTTTCAAAAGGGGGTATTTTATGCTCATATGAATATATTTTTTATTTCATTGTAAGAGCTGAATACACTTTTGGCAGTTTTCATAAAATAATTATTGTTTGTAAAAGACAAAGTCGTACATATTTAACGACTATAATAAATCGCGAAACAAACTGCACTTTTCCAAAGTAAGTAGTCAGGTGCTAAGTTACAAAAGAAATTGATAAGCATTGTGACAAAAATATAAATTGTAATACTTTCAAGCACGATTACTGTATTTCAAGCAAGATTATTCTACCTTTATATGTTTAATATGTTGCCGATTCTTTAAACTTTAGTTTTTCTTCTCGAGTATATAATCCAAGAACGCGGGGAAAATGTTTCAAATCACTTAACTTGTGTAGTGTAATTTAATGAAGAGCTACATTCTGTTAATATATTTTTAATTTCTTTAAATTGTAAACTAAAATATTCTCCTCCGAATCTTAAGTTGTCCATTCATTCAGACTTATATTGTTCAGTGTTGATATGTTTAATTTGTGTGTTAATTTGCTTCAGAAACATAAATACTCATTTAAAAAATGTTATTCATCAATTACGTGTAACAGCTGGTATTCGAAATCAGTTATAATACATGTGGTAATGTTCAGCACAATCGTACGCACGTACAACTGAAAAAGCGAACGTACATATTTGAGTTGCTTTTAGTGCAAACGCTATAGCCGTAGAGCCGGCTGGTGGCTCGACGGTGACATCATCCGCGAGGCAGGCGAAAACACGCCGCTCGCTAGCGCCTACTTCCTGTGATCGTAGTGCCGTGACTCCTGTGTGTTGATTGTTTGCAGTGAGGCCTGTGCAAGTGCGGCTGTTGGGGGAGCGGCTCCCTCTGTCGGCCGGCAAGAAGAACAAGGTACAGTGCGAGGTGCTGGGTAGCCAGCCAGCTCCTACTGTCACCTGGTACCTCGGCAGCGCGTCGCTTCCCACTTACAGGATCTTCGTGAGTTTGCACACACCTCGTATTATATAATTCCTTGCCTACTTTCCGAAGGATAGTTAAGCTTATGGTATCACTTTCCCGTCGATGTGTCTGTGTGTGTGTGTGTGTAGGTGTGTGTGTTGGGTGTGTGTATGGGTCCCCCTAAAATTTTTTGAATCAGTAAACAGAATTTCACCAAACTCGGTTCACATATAGTATTTAGTAAGAACACGCTACTTTTAAAGTGTTTGACCACGCCGGATACATGCTTTCAAAATTGCGGTCATTTAAACATTTACGGTGCTGTATCATATCTCAGGAACCATTCAATCGATTCAAAATAAATTTTGTATGTAGACAGTGCAACATTCAAGTATTAAATTTAGAAATGGGCAATGTTGTTTGTCCGCCGTTTTGGAAGGTAGCCTTAAATGAAAAATAAAGCTTTTACCGTGTATCTATACAACTACTCAACCAATTCTCGCCAAATTTGGCACGTAAGTAAAACAAAAGTAGGTTATGTTAACTTAAGCAATTAAAATGGACAAGTCAATCTTTTTCAAAATGGCAATCATATTAATATTTTAGATTTAATTGGTTTATCTACCATACCGTTCTGTCAATTTCGACAAAACTTTGTAAGCTGAAAAAATATATTATAAGCATAATACATGATGCCAAATATATACTTTAGTCAGTCATTTTGTAAGGTAGCACTGTATGAAGAAATGAAGTTTTAATGTCATATTTCAAGAAATAATATACTGATTCATACCAAATTTGGTAAACAAGTAGTACTGCGGTAGGCCATGTGAATTTGTATATATTTTGAGTGGGTCAGAAACTTATTTACAAAATGGTGGTAATAGAAACATTTTAGCTTATTATGGTATATCTACCTAAATATCTAACCAATTTCAACTTATATAACTTTGTAGGTAGGCAGTATCTAAATTAATACCATCAAATGTGTTCACGCGTAGCGTCTTTTCCCGCCATTTTGTAAGATAGCGCCACATGTATAAATCAATTTTTTATGTAGTATCTTGGGAAAAAATTAACCGATTCCTACCAAATTTGACAAACAAGCAGTACTACAGCAGACAATGTGAATGGGTATGTTTTAAGTTGGTCAGACAGTTACTTTCGAAATGGCGGCCCTATGGACATTTTAGATTAGTATCCTGTATCTTAGAAACCATGCAATTAATTTCAACATAACCTTATATGTTCGCGGTATGTATTACACCCATAAAAATTTGTCTACACAAAAACACTTTTGTGTGCCATACTGAAAGATAGCAAACATTAAAAAAATATGTTTATTTTGTCATATCTCGGAAAACTATCTACCGATTGCTATCAAAGTTCGCAAAGAAGTAGTGCTATGGTAGGACATATTAATGTTTATGTTTTTAGAAGATCAGTCACTTATTTTCAGAATGGCGGCTATATAAACCTTTCAACTTAGTATGCCATACCTACGAAACAGTGTAGGTAATTTCAGCTTAACTTTGTATGCGGGTAGTATTTGTAACAAACATCAAATGTGCCTACGTAGAGCTTCTGTGCGTTATTTTTAAAGATAGTATCATATGAAAAAATAGTTTTGTTGTATCTTCGGAAACAATTAACCTATAGCTGCCAAATTTTGCAAACAAGTAGTAAAAGAGTAGGCCATGTAAACTGATATATTTTAAGTCCTCCATACACTGTTACATTGCGGCTTTCAGGTGTTATATTTAACTTTGGTTCTAGATATTATATTTGTCTATGATTACAGTGTATTTACTTAGGTTGACAAGTAATTTAATATAATTTCCAAATTAAGCTTTATTATATGATTTAAACAAAGTGCAGTACAATATTTGGTTATTTTACTAGCTTACTGACATAGTAACTTGTTTATTGACATAGAGATCATGTGTAAGTTAGATTTCATTTTATTTCAAAACGTATTGTTCATTGATTTCCTAGAGAGTAATAAGAATTGCATGTGGTAAATCACGTGAACGAAAGAAAAGTATCCTGGTTGGCTCTCGTCTCGCCATTGCTGGCTGGAGAAGAAATGTGGTGTGGTCAGACAACAGCCAATCAGAGAGCAAATAACAACAGAAATTAAAGTTCTAAGTTCAACGTTTTCTTTAACACACCTAATACCACCAACGTTGAAAATGGACGCGTGCGTGAGGAAAATAAATTGTAACTTTTATAATTGTAAGAAGTAAAAATGATTTAACTGCTGCAAGACGTTTTTAATTATCAGTATCGAGAAATGAAAACGAGGGATATTGATTTAACTTTGTTTTAATAATATGAATGCGTAATTTTTCAAAATTGTTTAAGAAGACAAACAAGTAAAAAAAAAAAAATTAAAAAAAAAATGGATAAGCTGTAAATTTAGACCTTCTGACTTACTGAAATGTTACAACTGGCGACCCATACGTGTGGCTGAAGAACGAACTTCTAGATCTACGACCATCGGAAGCTGCGAATTTCGGCAGAGGGAAGAACAACGCTCGGGAAAGAGATTTACTACATGTCTAGACTACAGGAGTGCTGAGATGGGGTGCACATTATTTCTTGGCGTTTCTGTGTTACTTTCCATTGCATATGCTATATCGCAGAATTCCCCTCTTTTCACGTACTTTCAGATGCCGTTGAAATAAATGTGTGTTTCCAGGGGAAAAATCATATGTGGTTTAATTATTTCTGTCCATACACGTGTCACTTTGCGTCAAATTACTTGCCCCCGTACGCAATTTAATTTAGCGAAAACAGCATTTCGTGATCTGCAACCATTCCGGAAATTTTGGGGGTGTTCACGTTAGGCGGACCATCCTGTATGTTAAACAATTTAACCAACTTCAACCAAACTTTGTACGTTGACAGTATCTATTAGAAACACCGCTTGAAAAAACCTCTTTTGAAGCATTTTGGGTAGATATCGCCAAATGAGAAAATAAAAGATATTGCCCCATATATCGGAAACCAATCTACCGATTTCCGCAAAAATTCTTACACAAATGGCGCTAGGTAAGGCACGTAAACATACATAATTTAAGTGACTCGGGCATTTATTTAAAAAATGAAGGCCCTGTAATAATTTCATTTTAGTAAACCCTAACTACTAAAACTTTATACTCACAACATCCAAAGTTTTTGCTCCAAATACTTCTTCCGTAATGCAGTTGGTTGCACGATAGCTTATGGTTCATGGTATTATGTGTTCGAATCTCTCTACTGTTGCATACGGAAGATCCCCGAGAAAACCCGTGGCATCGTCCGGCTCGATTTTCACAAGCGAAAATCCGGAAGCGACTCAGCCGGGAATCGAACCCGCTTCGCCTTCGTGGCAGGCGGGTGGTCTGACCACTACACCACCGCGGCCCCCACCTTAAGTATTTATTTGGGTCACAGGAGTGGCATGTTGTAATTTCTTTGAAATCCGACACTAGGTTAAACTGCGGTGAGGTTTAAGCTTCTGGCTACTTTGACTTTTAATTTTCTCTCAGAAGTTATAATTTAAATACGAGGAAACCGCGAAACAGTTTTCCAAGAAATATTATTTAAGACATTCTGATAACATGAAACAATTATTTGAAGCTTCTGCAGAACGTATTAATTTGATCCAATTTTGAGATTTGTACGATAAAAAAGGTATGAATTAAAATTTACCATAGCTTGTTTAATTCGTTTAAAAAAAATCATTTTCTGCCATTGTCATGCTATTTGAAGACCATTATTTCATGTAACAAATAAATAGAACGTATTATGCTAAAAATGTGAAAAATAACCTTAGACTCTTGAACGCTCTTTAAGGAGGAAACCTTAGACGCCACGTCATCCCTGATGAGTGACGTAGAACGAGGCCATGAGGCGAAGCGGCGACAAAATACAACGGCGGTGGAAACAGAGCACCCCGAGAAGCCCTCGCCGCCCCCTCCCTAGTTCAACGCTATCGTCCGCCACGTTTCTTACACGCAAAATCCCGGGAGTGACCTAGCCGGGGATCGAACCCGGATCGCTTTGGTCGAAGGCCGATGAACTACCAGCGCTACCAACGCGGCCCCTGACATAATGGCGTCGGTCTCTGTAGAACTGTAATGTCCCACAGTGCGAACGTAAAGTTGCAATGTTGGCTTATTCAATTCAAGTACATTCAAACGAACTATTAATGTAATTATTGCTGCTGATAAAGACAGTGACACAATATTGTTGTCACGCTGGTTGTTATTTGACCTCGTTAAACTAGCTTTCTCTGTGATTGGAAGGTTTCTTTTAAAGTACATAAATATGTTTATATAAAGTTATAAATATTTATGAATATGTCTGTTGGGTGTATTTGACATTGGTGTTTGGGGTGTTATACGATAATAATTCCAAGTTGCTGATGCGAAAGTGATTATTTTTCTTTGTGGTAAATGGTGAATTTGTGAAACAGTTGTTCGGGATTTTCTGATTGACGAACGCATCTGCTTGTGACAGATGGATATCGGTCGGATCACAGCCGGGACAGAACCAGTCATGTTCGCAGCGTTTTGTAGGTCTAGATTTCCAAATGAGTTTTTATAATGTTTGTGCTAATAAACGGTAGCAAAATAAAAGAAATTTTAGTGATCTTTTTCTGCTAAAACCATCGCTTAGGGTTATTTCATGCACAACCGGATAATTAATATTTACTCTACACACTAACGTTCTAAACACACATATATGTACATAATTAAGTGGGATTTATTTTGTGTTTCTTAAAGTTTTGCGTCCCTGAAAATCAAATTTCAAATTAGAAAAAAAAAAGTTTTTGAAATTAAGCAGAAATTCTGAATAGTATAAAAAAAAAGTGAAGATCCTAAACGTGTGGGAATTTGGTTGGTAACAAAATGTCCCTTTATTACTTATATTGGGGTTGACAACCTTTTTTGGCCTTAAGTTGCGAAACACTATGATCTAACCCATTTTTCACTTCGATAAGATAAACAGGACATGAAAATTAACAAAAAAAATTCAAAATATCAGACCATGAAAACTAACAAAAAAAAAAAAGTGTCAGCATATCAGAACTTACTCAGATTGAGCATTTAGAGATAACATAGCGTGTACTAGCGTCTGACAGGTATGCAACCCAGTACAGCACAATAATCAGTTGTTTCCAAGATGTACGTGCATGCAGTGCCTTAAATCGTCTTATGATTTTCAAAGAGTGTTGACAAGTTACCACATAAGCGGAGGACTATCGTTAATCACTTTGGGCATGGACATGGTTTATGGGGATAACAAAAATTGTCCAAGTACTTGACGAAATGTTAATAACTATTACATATATGTAATTAATATTGTTGTAAAAGGAATGAAACCCTAGAATGTGAGACGCACAGCATAGCATCAGAAAGAAAAGTGCTGGGTTGAGGCCATAACGTAGTCCTATTTATAACCATATCAGATCGAAATAATTAGGTTATAACACTTTTATGAGTGTTCCGTAGGCATTAGATACGCGGACCAGCTGATAGCTAGATAGTCTGTATAACGACAAAGAGAAAAATGTACCCTATGTTCCAGAATTCGGTATTCATACTTCCAGTGGTAGAGCAGACAATCAAGAAAGAAGGTTGTCCTAAACAGGTTCACCCAAATGGAAGATGACTCTTGCTAGTGGGACGAAATGTACGAATATCAGTGCGAGTATTACTTTAATATAAATCACATTAAAACTAATTTTCGTTGAGTACCTAAAACGCAAGTAAAACTATAAAAGAAATAACGGGAATTGCCAGGAGTCATCGAATATATGCCTCGTATCGGGTATGACACCATCTAGCCCGGGAAAATGCGGCAACTATAGACATGACATCGATTGCACCAGTGGATAGAAGTCCTTTATAAAAATGTCCACCCATGTCATCCGGATAGCTTTCTGTAGCTTCCTGGTATCTATAGGAGCAGGATCGTGCGTACGAATGATCCCAAAAAATACTCGATTAGATTCATGTCGAGCGAACGTGGTGCTCACGTCATTAGTCGAAACTATCTAGAATGAGCCTCGAACTAATTATGAACAACACAGGCCCGATGGCACGGCGAATTATTCTGCTGAAATATTCCATCGCTGTAAAAAGCACAAGTACATAAAGAGCTGCAAATGGTTACCAAGTAATATAACATGTGGTTACCAGTCAATGACATGTTTAAAACTGACCAGCGGACCCAATCCAAGCCATATGAACACATGGATCCACTACCAGCCGGTGCGGCGTCTTCTTGTTAGCAACTGGGGTCTGTGACCTCATAAGTCCTGCACTACACCAAAACACTAGCATCAGCCCGAAACAAATAAAAACTTGTCACATCGGACCTATCCGCATATTGCCAATTCGCCAGGGTTCAGTTAGTGACGTCACAAGCATATGTAAGGTTCTGTGCCGGAAGTAGTTGTGCTAATAGGAGCACTTCAGTACATGTTATGCTCCCTTATTACATTGAAGTAAATGTCCGTAGTGAGTTCTATCCAGTACACAGTGAGACATAGTGCCTCACACGAGATATTTCAGACTCTCACATTAATCAGTATTTTGGGGGAGTGTTGAATGTCTGCACAACTTCGGAAATGGAATGATCTATCCTTATGGCACCCATTGCCATGCCTTTTCTCGAACTTCAGTTGTTCCCTTCACCTTACAATGAGCGGTTCATAGTAGATAAAGTTTACATTGACTCACAGGTTGTCAGATAACAAATCATAAGGTCTGGGTAAGCATTTCCATGACACCAAGATATGGCGGTACAAACCATTACTTTTACTCTGTACTTTTCCACTAGTTTAATATACAGAGAGGGTTACAATTATACAATAATCCCTGTTGTCGGCTGAAACTGAAAATTAATTACTGTCAGTAACTGGGAGGGATTTCATAAATTGCAAAATAAAAGTTTCTAGAGGAAATCTGCATGTTCATATATCATTTTAAAAGCGGCCTTTACGTCATTTTTATGTTAGTGGAAAACAATAAAATATTTGTAATAACTCTGAACTGCATAGTTGAAAATATACTGTATTTTAAACAGCACTGTGGGGTTTCTTGGTTTGGTTGCTTCGGCCCAACTTGACAGTGCTGCTACATTTAAAAAAAATCGTGTCGTTACCCTGCGTGTTCGCCGTGTTAACATGTTTCCGGCAGACGTCACCACAACTCACTATCAGTAAACCTAAGTTCACAGTCGAGAGAGTCCAGTATCAGCTTGGGATGGAGGTGATTAGGTAGTTGGACTCTAACAGGGGTAGAAGCAGTCAAAAACAGAATTTCTTTATCGTATCTACTTAATATTTAGAGGTAAAATGTTATCCCGTTATGTATGTGCCAATTTTCACGTACAATTTGGGATCACTTATTCTTTGATAAGCATCTGAGACACATTAATGTTTTATTTCGTGTCCTGGTTTTATTTGATTTTCTTATTTTTTGTTCCAATTTTTATGGCACTCATAATTTTTAGAGTTGAAACTTTTTCAGCGAAACTGTGGGAGATGTATATTACTATAATCATTAAATACAAAACATAGGAGTTGCACAATTTTCATGAATTGGTGACAATGCTGATTTAAATATTATTTAAACAAATTTTGCGTTTGTGGCACTCTACGCATGTTTTTAAACTTATGACACACTGTTGTTCTGGATGTAAAAATTACCTTTAAAATTGAAATACTTACCCTAAACAAATTATACATTCTTTATGATGCATGCATCCCACCTAGTTCTGAAGCCCATATTGTTTAGAGAATACGTTAATAAACTGTTTGAAAACGTGGATATCAAAATATTACATTTTCACAACAAGCCTTCGAAATTCAAAACACAATAGCACACAGTAAGTAAGCTGGATTTTGATGACCCTCTGCCTACTACTATTTTCTTTTCCTGTGTATAAAAGAACACGTTCAGCAGAAAAATGTACACACGGAAGAAGACGTGCATTAAAAATGCAACGTCAATTTTATTGGATGCGAATACGAAGTAAAATAGAGTAAAAATATATTACCTTTGTTTTTTAATTAATTTTATAAATTGGACAGAAGTTTATTATGATTTCAGACAGATCCTCACAGCAACATCACGTCCAGTACTCTGTTCGTGACACCTACCTCAGACGACAATGGCAAAGTGCTGACCTGTCGCGCTGTTAATCCTCTGCTCGCGAACAGCAGTATGGAGGCCAAGTGGACTCTAGATATACACTGTAAGCATATACTTCTTTAGCTATGTTCTGGCAAATTTTACTATTACATAGCCTTCACAAATTTTCTACCATTATGCTAACACCAATTCTGTATTTTCTTCAAGTCTTACTTGCTGTGGATCAAATCGTAATTTTTAAAACATAATTAAATCTGAACAGGTCAGAATTATTACAACCCCACCTCCAGCTTACATGAACTAAACATGCTCGCGGTGCTTTTATGTGTTTGCAGATATTCCTACCGCTAAGCTGAAACTAGGGGCGTATGACAAACAGGAAGGATTCCATGAGGGCTCTGACGTACATTTTGATTGCAGTATCAAATCCAACCCTTGGGTGAACAAAGTTATTTGGAAATATAATGTAAGTTGATGTTGGGAGTTGAAATTTGTAGAGGAGAAGGTAGTAACATGGGAACTATTGAAACGACCTCATTATTCTCATTTATGACTAAATATTCTTTAGAAACATACTTGAGAGTGATGAAAACCGCAAGTATAACAAAATACATTCCAAAGATATTATCAAAAAACTTCATCTTCTGAAAAAATTACTTTCAAATTTAGGGTAATTTAAACGAAATGACAGTGACAAAGAAAAAATGCTTGACTTCTGAATTGAATTTGCTATTGAATTTTTTTTATTCTTTAATTATTTTGTTAGCAGTATGGACATTTTCCAGAAGAAATTAATTTATCGCCTTCACAGAAGTCATGTTCGAAAACATTCTTCGTGCCTGCTCAAAACAGCCTTTTACGGTATGTACTGGTTTTCGTAAATTTGTTTTCCGATTTTAATATTTAGAAAGTATAAAAGAAGTATGAGTTCTTTAGTGAATAGAATTTCTTCACTTCACAATAGTATACAGGATAAGCCGATTCGGGAACACGAGCTGCTGGCTGCCCACTACAGATTGGTGGATTCGGCCACTCTCTTTAATGATTTCACAAATTTCCCGTTTTTTACTACAAAATTTCCCGTTTTCCCCTAATTTTTTTTATCTTCCCTCAAAATTTTGCGCTAATAAGTTTCCCTCCTTGAAAAATCACGCCAAAAGCCTCGAAGTCTCAAAACAGTTGAAAACCAATCAATATGAGTAAAATTTAGGTTTCTGAGGATCAGTGTATCTGTCTGCCAGCTTGTATATCTTTAACCTTGACCCTGGGGACATAAACTCAAAAAATCGAGGAAAATCACAAATTAAATGGTAAAAATAGTAAACAATTCGTGGGGAAATTTTATTATTGGCCACGACCGCCATATTGGGTCTCTGTGACTTTGACCTTAACCCCATGGGACACTGAACTCAAAAAATCATGAAAAATAGCAAATACTTATAAAAACCATAAAAATTGGGGCGAAATAGTAGGAGATGGCTGGTACATATGTTCGGTTGGTATGTTTTTTTTCTTGCAGCTGGCTGGTATGGTCAGCTCGTATGGTAGGCTTATATGGTAGTTTGATATGGTTGGCTGGTCTTGATCGTTATACTGGTCGGCTGGTATGGTCGTTTGGTGTGGTCGCTTCGTCTGGTTAGCTGGTATGGTTGAATGGTATTGTCGGTTCGTATTTTAGGCAGGTATGGTTGGCTCATTTAGTCGACTGAGTTCTGTTTGAGGTTTCTTTTTGAGTTTTTTTTTTCGAGGTTTCTTTTACATGGTTCTTTTTTGGTTTCTTGTTGAGGTTTATTTACAAGGTTTCTTCTTGGGGTATCTTCTAGAGTTTTCATTTTAATGTTTATTTTTAAGTTTTTTTTCTAGGTTTCTTGATGTGACCTGCTCTCCAGCCTCCCATTGTTTACAACCTTGTTACAGTTTGTTTAAGGTAAGATTTCCGCGAGCAAGTACACAAGGAGGGGTATGATCCACTCCGAATGTCATGTCTTTCTAGGGTCGATTAAAGTTGGCTGAGTTCTATTTGAGAACTGGGTAGTAAACTGAGGAATTACCTAAGAAATGTTTTGAGGAGTAAATGAACTGAGGAGTGTTCTGAGAAATGTTTTGTGGAATAATAGACTGGGGCATGTTTCAAGGCATCAATGATCAAAGAATGAATGGTGAGAAATGGACTGAGGAATGTTTGACATCTGGTTGGTCTTGTTGGTTGGTTGCTCTTATTCGCCAGTTGGTCTTGACTGGTCAGTGTTGATGGGAAATTGGTTTGGACAGTCAATCTTGTATGATGGTCAGATACCCATAGACCTGCGGGTTTTAGGAAGATTTAGAGAATGGCACTTTGTACAATGTCAATTAGTCTGTAGTGGTGGAGAAGTGCATATCATCTCATCTAGCTTCTGTGGCTTTGCTTTTACAGTCGACGTCTTATTCTGAGTCTGCGATGTCTTCACCTATCTATGAAAATTGTATCAACTTCTTCGGGTGGGTCGCCTACAGTAGCACCATCATTATTACAGATTAAGCCGATGTCGCCATGATCCAGCAGCGCCACTGACTTCTTCGGGTGGGGTACCAGACGTGCCGTCGACTTATTCGGGCCCGACGCCATTGAAGAAATCAGCTTCGTCAAGGTATCAGTACTTTTACTGCTACAAGATATTCGCCTACAATCATGTTGCTAGGAAACACGAAATAACTGTTTGTGTGCAAAGGTCCCTTGCTGTGCTATGCAGCGAAGTGACAAGTGTAAACACCAGTTTAAATGTGGTGATGTGGTGATAATTTGAAGAGACAACAAGATAAGCAAAACTAGAGTTTCTGCAGCTAAGAGACATTCAATACTAACAGTTGGTAACAAATAAAACGGATTCTCCCGAAAAAATCAGAATTCTTAGATAATTGAAAAGGTTATAAGATTGGAAATAACTTTATAGGTACAAAATACATATGCACATATCTGTACCATAATTAAGAAACGAATAATCAATCAGCAAAGAAAGTTGAAGAAGGCCCCATAAAATATAATGTTTGGCTAGAGTGTACCTACGAAAAGCCTCGCTTTGGACAGATATTTAAGACTGCGAATGTACCATTTTACAATACTGATAGCATTCCAGAGGCTATAGATGCCTTGAATGAAAAACTTGGCTCTAAAGAAGAGGAGTATATGGCCAAGGGTTCTGGTTGGATGCTTGCTAGTGTAGCAATTGTATGCATTACATGAAAAGTGAGCGTGCTGCTAGAAAGAAAATACGCCTGTGGAAAATGCAAAATGAACACCCGGACGCAATGATCCCACATGAATGCAGGTTTTATTGAATAATTACACAGGTTGTACACTTTATATGATAATGATCACAGGGTCGTACACCTATGGACAGAGGCTACAGAGTGTCTTGAACAAAAATGTTAGTATCTTGTGTAGCCAACTTTAGTGACGATGTAGTCCTGCAGTCGTGCGTAGAGAAGATCGTAAAGGTGTCGGATGTAATCTTGGAGAATAGTGTTCCATGCTAATTCCACCTATTGTTGCAATTGGTGGAGGTTTGCTGCCGGTATTGTAGACCACACCAAATGCCGTCACATCATGTCCCACACATGCTCAGTGGGGGACAAGTCGGGTGATCGTGCTTGCCAGGGGAGTTGACTAACATCTTCGAGAGCACGTTGGGTAACATGATACGAGTGTGCACGGGCATTGTCCTGTTGGAAGAGGACATCTCCTTGGCATTGTAGGAACAGCAACAAATTGAGCTGGATGATGTTCTGGATGTAGAAGTCACTGTTCAGTGTTCCCTCAACAAACACCAGCAGCGTACAATCATTGTAGGCTATCACCTCCCAGACCATGTTGTCAGGGGTTGGTCCTGTATGTCGCTGCCGTACACGCCCTGGTTGTTGCCACTCTCCTAGTCGACGCCGCACTCGCAAACGTCCTTCACTGGCGCCAAGACACAATCTGATCTCATCACTAAACAAAACACTGCGCTATTCATCTCTCTAGTTGCGTCGTTCGCAACACCTTTCGAGGCGGGCTTCACGTTAATGAGATGTGAGAGGAAGCCTGGCAAGCGGCACCCTTGATCGTAGCCCAGCGTACAGCAAACTGTTGGTGATGGTCCTAACTGACACCTTGGGTGCAACAGAGGTCCTAATCTGTGTGGTGGTCGCAGTAAAATCGGCAATGGCTGCTCTTCTGATGTTGCGGTCCAGGCGGGATTCCGTATGCCACTGCCGTCCGAAACCAGGTTGACGAGCATGTGCACCATCGTTGAACTACCAGCACCACCAATGATGCACAGCAGACACTTCACGTCCTACGCGTTGGGCACTTCTTCGGATGGACCATCCAGTCTCCCTCAGGCCCACAATACGACCTCGTTCAAAGTCCATGAATTGCACAAAGTGTGGTCGTCTATGCCATCACGGCATGTCTACAATGCTTACTACACACAGGCCAATGCTTGAAACAACAGACTACTCTTTCACCGAGTCAAATACAGTTGTATTGGGCTCAATGATGTTATGCCTAGTGCGCGGTTCCTACTCTGTCTACTGCACAGCACTGTTAACCAGTGCATGTACTACCATCTATCAGTGTTCCATGCACATATGGTGTTTCTACGTCACTGCTTCAGTGGTGTTCATTTTTAATTTTCCACCAGTGTACATGAATGGTATAAAGACTGTAAGGAATCTGATTTTTTGTTATGTTTGTAATATGATTTATGTAATATATATATAATTTCAACAAAATACATATATTTTCTTTTTTAACACATTGTGAAAAATCACACTCTTATACTAAATAGATTTATTAAAATGCTGTGATGCAAATAAAATTCTAATGATTAATAATAGATTGTAAAAAATTTGATTTTAAAAAAGAAAAATAATTAAAGTATCCAAGTTTGGGCCTTGTCACCATTTAGCACAAATCAACATAACAGCACTCTAGCCGATAGATTTAGAAATTGATGAAATGTGTGCTCTCTGGTGATATATGCTGAGAACACAAGTTATCAGCCCAGTCTAATTGACAAATCCCAAGACAATGGAACAGTAGTTGGGTGTACAGGAGAGGGGGTAGTTGTATAGGGGGCAGTGTGGTGTAAANAAAGCTAAGTTGGGAGGGGGCAGCATGATGGTATAGCCGTTATTGGTTAAAGAGGTTTCGCATGGTTGACGTCTATTGGGATATCGTTCAGCGTACACATTACAAGAAGGAACAGCATTCATCCTACATTCGCTATCCTACACCATGAGCATGTCGGCTTTTTCCGCATTAGTAAATATAATCTTCCAGCACGTCCTATGTCTAAGTAGTATGAACTATCACAATGTACTGACAAGGACGACCCAATGGAATCAGTGTAACGGAAACAGAATCTAAACACCTGTACGAACATATTAGCCTAGTAACTAAGCAGTTTAATGAAGCAGACAACTGTAGGTAGTTAAAAGTGCCATATTACGATAGCATATAAACTACTTGCACTAGAATCCTGCAAAAAAAACACCATTGGCATTATAATTTCCTCTAGTTTTAATTTCTTGAAATTAATAGGCATTGTTTTGAAAAATGTAACTTTGTTGAGGAAATACGCATTATAATGCATATTAAAATCTGTCTGGGCTGCAATCATGAGCCATTGTCTAAACTTAAATTCTGTGAAATCAGCACATCAATAGAAACTTCCATTTCAGAAATATTTTCGGTGCAAGTTTTAAGTGATTCACCCGGTATATTATACAATATAAACAGCAAATTTTTGTGTTATGAAAATGTTCAGACCTAAAAAAAACAAAGCATTGGTGACACAAGCTAGCTAATGTGATGTTTAAGTGTGTCTACAAGCAGGCAAAACCTTGGGGATTGTTTGCTTGCTGCACCCTGCCAATAGATTTCAAATTTTTATTTTAAAAATTGTGATTCTCATTTTACCGCATACGGCCATATTACCACCGTCTCCTCTACGAGCTGGCAACAGTTTGTTATGTTTTGACCAAGATTTATGTTTAGTTGCAAGATCTTTAGCAGAAACTCCCAAGTAGACGCATGTGATGTTATTTCTGATTAACATTACAGATAATTAATGCAGCATTTAAATTACAGGGGAAAAGACTGTACAACAACTCAACGATGGGCGTAATAGTAAATAATCAAAGCCTGGTTCTCCACTCCATAACGCGCAAAAGCGCTGGTTCCTACGTATGTGTGGCTGAGAATAACGAAGGTTATGGTGAGAGTAACTTTGTCTACTTGGATGTCAAGTGTAAGTATAGCACACTTTTCTTTTTTGTCTCTTACGCTCTGCATGATCCACTCTTCATCCTAATTGATATATACTACAAAATATTCGAGACCAGTTAAGTTATACTAGAGATGGAAGCTACTTCAAAACCTATACACTTTTCTCCCGCCTGAAGCAAAGTTAAGCTGCCTGAAATAAGATAATACTGGCATTCAGTAGTGAATGTTAGAAAGAGAAAGTTAGGACGAGCTATTGCTTGGACGGGAACAGTGCAGTGGTAGAATGAGGTCGACAAGAACAAAAAAGTACCCCAAGACAACCGCTTACCATATTAGAGTGCGCTTTTTACCCTGTATGAAGACTTCAGCTGAAATACTGTATTTTCAGGCTGCTATGGCCTGGGATTGAACTAGCAATCTCAACGTTTGAACGTTAATGCATTAATGTTCATAGTTTGAAGTATGGGTGGGTGAGTTAAACCTGTAACTCTTGATGGTCAAATGGTCTTGCATCTATCAAATTCAAAATTCGAGAAGCTCTGTATTTTAGCATATGTAACTGTGTTTTGTGTAACTGTGCTTGGTATGACTATGTAACTATGGGGCTAGTATAGCCTATTCGCTGTATCTTCACACTTTTCGAATAGAATCTTTGAAAACTCATCCTATGTATGACGTGTTTGTTTATTTCCTAAATACGTCATGCATCACAAATGTTTAATACTTACTTTAACTTAAAAGTACCTTATCTTTGGTTCGACTGGAATTTTAAATTACAGTATTTTACTTATAATTAATATAGATAAAATCAGTTAGAAAATAAGTGTGTTGGTAATGACTAGCAAAAAATAGTTCACATGCAAAATATTACTACACTGGATGCGCACGAACGCGGTGCGCAGTCCCTTTGGTGTAATTTCTATACTTGGTTAAGGTTAATTCTACTTAGGTTAGGAAGCTAAGTGATTTTAGTTTGGCAACTAAAACTTGTTGCCGCTAGCTAAACGCTAATGTAACATGTGTACCAGATTTTTTCTATTTTCTACGTTTAAAAAAAATCATGGGTGCGTGTACTTATGTACGCACGTTAGAAGTTATACTTCTTTGGTGTGACTACAATAAAATTTTATTACGTATTCAAATAATTTATGTAATTAGGAAAACGATAACATGACCGAAAAAAAACACTCGCTAAAAGAAGTATAACTTCAAAAACCTAAGTGTGAGAAATAATAATCTTAAGCTCTGTTACTGGGCAAATATAACAATTTGTATTTCAGTGTTGGGTCATACCTCAACCACGTTCACTGTCAAATTTCGTTACACTGTGCGCCCGCAACTTCCGTTGCACACCAAATTTTTACCCTCAACGCGCCAAAAGAAGTATAACTTCAAAAATTAAATAATTGCAATAATCATAAATTTCTAAATAGTATAAAACAAAGTAGCTTATCCGCGTCTATCTTTGTATTCACTTCCTACTTCTAAACTACTTGATGGATTTTGATTCGGTTTTCAACATCATATAGAGAATTTCTTGAGAAAGGTTTTGGTGTATAAACATTTATATTTAATTTAAGGATAGTAGAGCAATGTCTAAACGTTTGTAATCAAGTCGTAAAAAACCGCTTTTACGGCGCTTACGTGGCTTGCGCTGACCAAACCCTAAGAGATACATAAAATTAACGTACTACAGAATTGCAGCTCTCTCAAAAAGGTCTACAGAAGAGTCTACGATAGAATTTGTTTACCTTTTAAGGATGACCGTTCTTGTCTTTGAAAGTATCGCTGTAAAAACTAAATTGTTACTGGGCGAAGCCGTGCTGGTTCGCTAGTCAAATATAAATTAACTACGTAACTAGATAAAATAATTTTATTTTATTATTCACGTAGTTTAAAATTTTAGTTTTAGGTGATCTCTTTGGAACACTGCGCACGTAGCGGCGGAAATTTTCCCTATGCCAAAGTTTCCCATAAGAAAACTCGTTTTGCTCTTAACCTGAGTAGAACTAACCTTAATTTGTGAAGCTTTGTATGCATGAGGCGGAGGCATATCCTGGAAGTAGAACTTTAGCAGGGCTTCAGAAAACAGAGAATGGACTACATTATCCGCGTGTGCAGCTGTGATGGTGGTCGGTGTGTGTCCAGACGCGCCCGTGTGCCGGTCCGCAGAGCCGCAGGTGGTGGGGCTGTCCCNGCACGCGGCCAGCCTCGCGTGCCGCGTGGACGCCAACCCCAGCGACGACGTGAGCTTCGCGTGGACGTTCGCCGACACCGGGGAGAGCTTGGACGCCTCCTCGAGCAGCGGCACCGCGTCGCTCCCCCCGGGCGCGGCGATGGCCCACCGCACCCTGCTCTGCACGTCGCTCAACGAGGTCGGCGCCCAGAGGCAGCCGTGCGCCTTCCGCCTCGTCCCTGCAGGTCCGTATCCACGCCGGCCACACATATTGTTATGAATTGATTTCTCAGATTCATTCCTAAAAGGCGCTAAATACATTACGCAGTTACGTACAACATATCAGTATAAGATGGGAGTTATTAAACATTCAAGATTATACAGTATCTATTTAACAACCAACATTTTATTGGGGGGGGGGGGGCTTTAAGGCTCGGCTTCACCCCTTTTGCAGTAATTAGTCGTTTTCGTGTCATAATTTCAGTTTCAGAGGTATTATTGGAAATGTTTGATTATAGAATATTTACTAGTTGTTTAATACGTTTGTATCTAATATTCACTGTATGTTATTTCCTGCTTGCAAAAAGACAGGAATTTATTGATGAAATATAAATATGTTCTCGACTTTTTACAACAAGCAGATAATACACAATTAAAATTACGCACAAAAATATTAAACAACCCGTAAAATGTAAATTTTGTATAATCGTGCATTGTCAGTAATTACTATGAACCCAAAATTATGACGCGAAAACGAAGGATTTCTGCAAAAGGGGCGAAGCCGAGCATTAAAACATTTTTTTTACATGGCCAGGCATAGGTTGACCACGCACGTGTGACTTTCCTTCCGTACAACTGTACCCTTTCTGGGAAATGTAGGGGTGTAAGTTATCCTTTGCTTTTACTGATTTTTCTTATATTTTATTTTGTCCTATGGCTCCCTGTTCTCGGACAACATTATTTAAAAAAATTTTCTTCATTTATTGCATGCGTCTCACTACTTAAATGGCTTTTCATTTCTATCTTTTTTTACCCTTTCGTAGTTGCCCTTGGTGCCCGGAGTTTGAAAGTGGCGCAGTTGATCTTACATCCATAGCTAATTATACTAAGGGACCACGCCACTTTTATTAAAAGCTAATTGTAAACCTTGTCCATGTTGCTATAGGCTTTTTCAGGTGGGGGTTGGTGTACGGCTGGACACACCCATCTCCAGATGATCTCTGACGACAAAATACTCCGTTAATAAGGTCACGCTGTCCTATATCGGTGTAAGATTTCGGCCCTGTGTATTGGCTGGTGGAGGAGGTTTCTGCGTTGCCTTTCGCAAGGTATTTCGGCAATCACGGCTCGTGTCCTGTATTAATGTTTGAAGGTGAGATCAGGCAGGCCGTTCAGCTAAGGCTTGATCACAGTTCATAACAATATGTTAGACGCACGCAGTCTGGTACTGTCTGAAGCCACATAAACTGGAAGTGTTGCATCTTAGAACAGTGGCTCAACATAAACACACAACTCAGAACAGGAGCGGATCTAAACTTTCATATATGGGGAGGGGGAAGGGTCACTTTCCCATTTGCAAGTGCAGGACTAGACTTTCGATTAGAAGCATGGGAGGGAGCCACTGTCTCATCATGATTTTAGGCAGCAATACTACATTAATAAAATCAGCATTTCAAGCAATGCTGTTATTATGTTATTATTTCATTTTAGTTATAAATCATTCAATGTGTAGTTTAATGTCAACGTGTTTTTTAGGGGGCGGGGGATAATTTGCCCCTGACCCAATCCAACGTTCGTTCGAAACGCAGACAACCGAACAATCACAACAGAGAAACGCAGACGTTAGAACAGTCGTATAAAAACCCACTGATGTTAGAACCATTGCATGGTAAGTGGTCTGACCACTACACCACCGCGGCCCCATGAGTTTTGACGCAGGGACAACGGGTGTTGGTAGACTGGAACACGACATCACTGTGGGTTGGTGTAGGTGCGCATTCACACAGGGAACGGATTGGGCATTGCTGGAAGCCAAATTGTGGCAGGTCGGCACCCTATAATCTGCATTCTCGTACTGATGGGGCAGAATGCCATCAACAGTGTTCGTGAATGTCGGTGGCGCCGGCAATGGTGTCACTAGCTGAGCATCATTTAAGGAGAATAGTGCACGAAAGCTGTATATGTATTTACCTTTTGTCGCAAGTTATGATATTTCAGAATTATTGCACGATAAGACATAAATAATAAATCCTAACACCTTCTTACACTGTTAGACATTCCTGCCTTTATTATTTTCGGAACAATGATGGATGATAGGAAAGAGTATCTTATTTCTCATCTTCCATCAGTGTTCCGAGAATAATAAAGGCAGTGTATATCTAACAATGTAGGGACTGCGGTGGCTGAGTGGTTAGCCTGCTCGTCTTCCACCAAGGAGAACCGGGTTCAATATCCGGCCGGGCCACTCCCGGATCTTCGCAAATAAGAAACGTGCCGGACAATCCCGCTTGTCAACAGCTTTTCTCGGAGATCTCCCGTTTCCTCTGCCCTTGCATTCCGGCGCGGTTCCATTCTGACCTCATTTCACTCTCATCGGCTCTGAAGACACGCCCAAATCTCTCAACTCAACTCTAGCAATGTAAGGAGGTGTTAAGAAATATTATTTATGTCTTGTCTCGCCAAAAATTACTGTTTTCATGCACCATTCCCCTTAAGGGAGAACTTGCGCTGGTGGTCGCGAACTTCGGTAGCACAAGTAGATCTCTATATTAGGACTATGGGAATTGGCAAAATTGGGGACAATTTTCACGAGGCTATCTCTCTGGCCTACACCATAATTTAATCCAGCAGTTCAAACTAAATATTTCGTCTATGGGGCAACCCTGTCTGGGCCAGCCTTCACTTTAGGTAACTTTTCTGGGAAAGATATCCTAGTTAGATCTAGCCATTGTATTTATATGTGTGTGGTTCGAAATACACAGTGCAATGATTTAAAATGTTTCTTAATTGTGTTCACCTGCAAATGAAGTTGTTAGTAGGCGTTCATATGTCATGTTTCAGTTCCTCCCGAGCCTGTGAGAAGCTGCGCGGTCCTGGAGCGTACAGCAGGAAGTGTGAAGGTGAAGTGTTCAGAGGGCTTCAGCGGCGGAGTCCCTCAGCAGTTCAGCATGGATGTGTTCCTGCAGGATTCAGGATCACTTGTAACCAGCATNTACAGCAGGAAGTGTGAAGGTGAAGTGTTCAGAGGGCTTCAGCGGCGGAGTCCCTCAGCAGTTCAGCATGGATGTGTTCCTGCAGGATTCAGGATCACTTGTAACCAGCATCACATCTGACGCTCCTTCGTTCGCTGCCACTGGCATTGACGGGGCACTCAGCCTCAACATCTCTGTCTATGCATTCAACGACGAAGGACCCAGCGAAGTGATTATATTACTCATCCCACCAGTCAGTGGAAATGCAGATCTATTAGGTAAAAGGTTCTAAGCTTTTGGTAATTTATAAAGTGATTATATGCATTCAGCAGCGAAGGTATCCTNGATCTATTAGGTAAAAGGTTCTAAGCTTTTGGTAATTTATAAAGTGATTATATGCATTCAGCAGCGAAGGTATCCTTATCAATAAGAAGTAAGACATGCACAGTAATATGTCAATAAAATTACTTGGTCAACTGTAGTTGTGATTTATGATCATACTACTTCACCGTATAAAGATCATACTGCTGCTGAAGGCAGAAGCTATTACGTTACTTAGATTTCATCTCAATAAAACATATAGGCCCTACTTGATATCCTTTATGTAGGCGTTTTACCAAATTTTAGCAAATATACCTGAACAGCTGACACAGGGTAATGGCCGAAATTATAAATTAATCCTCATTTTTATCTGACATCCAAAGTTATGTTATCGAACGAGGTCCAAGGTTTTTCGTTTAAGTTTTAGATTTTTATTATTAATTTTAATTTTATTTTGCATTTTGTTGAGCCCATTGCTGAGATATAATATATGTCAAATATAATTATTAATATACAATTGTGCATCATACAAATAAATGGTACATGAAATAGCCTACAATTAGGAAAGAACTTATGTACTTCGGTAATATACAATTATATACTATTTTAAAATCATAGTAAACTAAGAAATTTTTATAACACACATCTCCATCTTATGGGTTACATAAACATAGTATAACTTTATAGTTATTTAGATAAGAAACAAGATCTATTTTAACATTATACAGATGTTTTAATAATATTGGTATATACCAAATATAAGTATGAACCATGGTTATGGACATTTGAAAAAAATTATTTGAGATATTATGCAGTGCTGTAATAACACTTTTGTAGCAAGAAACTGAGCACATTATTCTTAAAATTTACAAAGCTATTTATACTTTTAAGTTGCCGTGGTAATTTGTTAAAACGTTTTGCACCTTTTATGAGAATTGTATTGAAGGTCGTGCTGTGGTTTATGTGGTTAAAATAAATATCGTGCTTCTGCCTGGTGTTATGTTTATGAATTTGAGTATTGGTTGTATATGATGTTTGAATGTGCCTCCATACATACAGTAATGAATTGTATACATATGTCTGTGNTGGTGTTATGTTTATGAATTTGAGTATTGGTTGTATATGATGTTTGAATGTGCCTCCATACATACAGTAATGAATTATATACATATGTATGAGNTGTATTGAAGGTCGTGCTGTGGTTTATGTGGTTAAAATAAATATCGTGCTTCTGCCTGGTGTTATGTTTATGAATTTGAGTATTGGTTGTATATGATGTTTGAATGTGCCTCCATACATACAGTAATGAATTGTATACATATGTCTGTGTGTGCGTGCATGGTAGTGCGAGAATGTTACTTTTTTTGAAAAGTGGTCTACAGTGTTTGTTGAAAAGTTTCACGGATTGCTCTTTTCTGTATGATGAAAATTGTATTTAAGTCCCTATCATCATAATCCCAACATGTTACAGCATAAGTGATTATATATTTAAAATAAGCATAGTAAGCAGTTAGCAGACATTTAAAACTGCATTTTGACGCCAGTTGCCTCAATAGGAAACAGGAAGTACTAAGCCTTTTGCTAATGAGTTCTATATGACGGTCATTCCATTTTGTGTGTTCATTTTCAATGAATCGTAAGAATTTGGTGTTNTTTTGCTAATGAGTTCTATATGACGGTCATTCCATTTTGTGTGTTCATTTTCAATGAATCGTAAGAATTTGGTGTTGGATACTCTGTGTGTAAAATTACTTAAGTGGTTTTTAACGCACAGTGGCATTAGAATAGAGACTTTAAAAATAATTTCAGTGTCTATAATTTTTGATTGCCGTCTATAATTATTTTACAATGTTTTCTTGAAGTTTTCCGGGGNAAAATAATTTCAGTGTCTATAATTTTTGATTGCCGTCTATAATTATTTTACAATGTTTTCTTGAAGTTTTCCGGGGGAAAAAACTTTAGGGGATGACATTTTAGCCAGTTTGTCAAATCACATCTTAAGAGCAAAGGTCAAATTCATTTTCTAATTCTCTTACGATTTATAAGATTGCGGAAATCTAACCGGAAGAGCAGGACGATGCAAATCAATAATGCCGGAAAAATTAGAATTCTACCTTCTTGCTCTGACCCAAAAACTACCAAATGTCTTTGTTATAATCTTGAATACAAATTCTCCAATTCGTAAAATACGAATAACTACGGTACTAAAATTTAAATTTTATTTTCAGGCAATTTTATAAAACTGAATAAAATTTGCAAGAAACAACGTGAGAAAACAAAATGAAAAATACTTGTTTTGGATTTGAAAATCTTACAAACACTTAAAGAAAGGTTATTTTTCAGACTGTGTTCTGCTGAGTTGCCTACTCATGGGAGCCAACTTTACGCACGAGGTCCCACAGTTTTTTNTTATTTTTCAGACTGTGTTCTGCTGAGTTGCCTACTCATGGGAGCCAACTTTACGCACGAGGTCCCACAGTTTTTTTATGCCTTTCTATGTATAATCTTGTCACTTAAAATTGGAATATGAAACTATGTTATTTTACTAAATGACTANTTTTTTATGCCTTTCTATGTATAATCTTGTCACTTAAAATTGGAATATGAAACTATGTTATTTTACTAAATGACTACGTGAATATGCTGTACAGTAAGATTCATTTGTGACTACTGCTTATATGAATGACTCTAATATTGTCTCTAATCGCATACACTTTGACAATGCACTGCTGTATTTCTGGGAACCTTATTCAAGTATGGATCTTTGAAACAAACAAATAACAGTATCTGCCTTCTTAATCAATAAGAGTATGCATTAATGAATCAAACACTCGTGTTAATCAGTAGTCATTTTTGTCGCAGTAGTGTGTAGACTGTTCACGGTTAAATAAGCACTTTTGAAATCAACGTTTAAAAAATGTCACTGTCCTTATCTGCATACATTTTAACGGGCACACTGACTGGAATGCACTCAGTAAAGAGGAGGTATGTAGTTTCCTGTCTTATCGTTGAATTAAGTGTTAACTAAACATTTATGAATACTGAGATAGTCCCTTTTGCTTTCTGTTTTTTAATGTGTATGTGAGTAAAAGTAAGCAATTTTGTGAATATCAAATTTTCTAATAAATTCACAGCTTTACTTGAGCGACATATAAATAGAGTAATTAGGCCTATGGCAATGTTTATTTTACATACGGTGGAAGAATAAACGATGTGCATGCAAGTAAAGGCTGTTCACGATAAAGTGAGCACTTTTGAAATCAACCTTAGAAAAATATCACTGCTCCTACCNGCATGCAAGTAAAGGCTGTTCACGATAAAGTGAGCACTTTTGAAATCAACCTTAGAAAAATATCACTGCTCCTACCTGTATATATTTTAACAGGCGCAATGATTGACATTTGGAAACGATTAAGGGAAAGTAGTTTCATGTATTAACGTCGAATTAAATGTGTTAGGTAACCATTTGTGATAACTAAAATTATTTATTTCAATTTCTGTTTTTTAATGTACGTAAGTGTAAAAAATTAGCATATTTGTAAATTATTTACTTTTCTAATAATTTTACATTTTCACTTGACCAGCGCACGAATAAAGTGATGAGGCCCAT
Source organism: Clitarchus hookeri (assembly GCA_002778355.1). Taxonomy (NCBI): domain Eukaryota; kingdom Metazoa; phylum Arthropoda; class Insecta; order Phasmatodea; family Phasmatidae; genus Clitarchus; species Clitarchus hookeri. The sequence continues at coordinate 109,115 of NQII01006575.1, forward strand.
GGAAGTGTTAATTTTACACGACGCGGAAGAATACATAACGTGCATACAAGTAGATCTTAAGCAGGGTTTTCAAAAGTGATCACAGCTTACCGTGAACAGCCCATAACGATCTGAACTCGTGCTTGCAGCATCTGCTTCCATTGCCTGCTACGTGGCTCCGGTGTTTGGTTCGCTGGTCGGCGTGGTCGTGGTGCTTGGTTCTACCGTGGCGGTCATCACGATGCTCCAACGAAACAAGAGAAGGCGTCGTGACGGAGAGTCGAGCCACAGCGGAGGGAAAGCCACTTGCTCCACTATATTCGGAACACCTGAAGACGAGTTCTGTTCCATACCGCTGAGGGAAGACGGGAACTCGCCCACCGAACCTGAACCAGACGTTATTCAAGTCAAGTGGGGCGCCTACAATCAGTTTGTAGGCAAAAGGCAGTGATCGTTACAGTGCCGTCATGTTCAATCTGTGAAAGTTTCACGGTTGTATAAACATGTTCGAAACAAACATTGAAAAAAATGCCCTTTCCCAACTGCACAGAGTAATGTTCGCAGTGGATTACGGAAAGTAGTTCTACGGCTTAAGGGTGTTGGATACCAAAAAATTAATAATTTTATATTGGCACCAAACATTGTTCAACTTATACGCATTGTATGCAATGCCGTTTTCCTAGAATAAAAAATTACTCTTTATATTTTTTTAATAATTTGATGTCAAGTACAAAATTGTTCTGTTTCACTGCAGCCATAATAACACATACAAAGTTGTACAAATGAAAAAATTTACAAAGAAAACTAATGCTGTGAGTTATCGTGTGTAACATATTTAATCACCAAATAACAAACCATATACACGAAAAACCGTTAAATATAANATGCTGTGAGTTATCGTGTGTAACATATTTAATCACCAAATAACAAACCATATACACGAAAAACCGTTAAATATAATATTTTTTTGCCTATTTTCAAAATTTAAAAAAAATATGTATTAACTGTTATTTGGTGATTACATACATATATGTCAACCGGTAGACCATGGCATTAGTTTACATCGCAAATGTTTTCATTTGTACAACAAAGTACTTGTTATTATAACTACAGCAAAACAGAAAAATTGTTGGATTTGTCATCAAAATATTCACAAACTTTTAAGTGTAAAATTTTTTTATTAGATGGAAATCTTATCACATACAATGCGTACAAGTTGAACGATGTTTGGCACAATTATAAAATAATTAATTTTTGGGGTATCTGGCACCGTTAATGTCTCGTTAAACGCGTAAAGTTTAAATTTGTGGCCCTGGAGACTGATTTATTTGTGTTTATGCATTTTAAGTTATACTNCTCGTTAAACGCGTAAAGTTTAAATTTGTGGCCCTGGAGACTGATTTATTTGTGTTTATGCATTTTAAGTTATACCTGTCTAAACATTTGCGTATTTAACTATCTGGTTTAAACTATTTGTCTGTTCCATGGCAATGTTGAGTTGTACATTAGGCTGGAGGACACACAATAGGTAGGAAAGGAGAAACGAAGAATGTATTTCGAAAGTGTTGTGCTAACCATGAACAATCAGTAAACGCTGTTTTCAGTGTTTGTAAATAATAATGACAGCAANTCGAAAGTGTTGTGCTAACCATGAACAATCAGTAAACGCTGTTTTCAGTGTTTGTAAATAATAATGACAGCAAACAAATTGTAATAAATAGAATAAATACTGAATGGGGGAGGGATAAGCTCCGTCGGAAGCGATCACACCAATCTCGTGATAGACTTTTGAAATGGGACTTGCAGGTGGCCGTCGCACATGAANGCATGCAAGTAAAGGCTGTTCACGATAAAGTGAGCACTTTTGAAATCAACCTTAGAAAAATATCACTGCTCCTACATGTATATATTTTAACAGGCGCAATGATTGACATTTGGAAACGATTAAGGGAAAGTAGTTTCATGTATTAACGTCGAATTAAATGTGTTAGGTAACCATTTGTGATAACTAAAATTATTTATTTCAATTTCTGTTTTTTAATGCACGTAAGTGTAAAAAAATTAGCATATTTGTAAATTATTTACTTTTCTAATAATTTTACATTTTCACTTGACCAGCGCACGAATAAAGTGATGAGGCCCATGGCGGTGTTGATTTTACATGACGCGGAAGAATACATAACGTGCATACAAGTAGATCTTAAGCAGGGTTTTCAAAAGTGATCACAGCTTACCGTGAACAGCCCATGACGATCTGAACTCGTGCTTGCAGCATCTGCTTCCATTGCCTGCTACGTGGCTCCGGTGTTTGGTTCGCTGGTCGGCGTGGTCGTGGTGCTTGGTTCTACCGTGGCGGTCATCACGATGCTCCAACGAAACAAGAGAAGGCGTCGTGACGGAGAGTCGAGCCACAGCGGAGGGAAAGCCACTTGCTCCACTATATTCGGAACACCTGAAGACGAGTTCTGTTCCATACCGCTGAGGGAAGACGGGAACTCGCCCACCGAACCTGAACCAGACGTTATTCAAGTCAAGTGGGGCGCCTACAATCAGTTTGTAGGCAAAAGGCAGTGATCGTTACAGTGCCGTCATGTTCAATCTGTGAAAGTTTCACGGTTGTATAAACATGTTCGAAACAAACATTGAAAAAAATGCCCTTTCCCAACTGCACAGAGTAATGTTCGCAGTGGATTACGGAAAGTAGTTCTACGGCTTAAGGGTGTTGGATACCAAAAAATTAATAATTTTATATTGGCACCAAACATTGTTCAACTTATACGCATTGTATGCAATGCCGTTTTCCTAGAATAAAAAATTACTCTTTATATTTTTTTTACTAATTTGATGTCAAGTACAAAATTGTTCTGTTTCACTGCAGCCATAATAACACATACTAAGTTGTACAAATGAAAAAATTTACAAATAAAACTAATGCTGTGAGTTATCGTGTGTAACATATTTAATCACCAAATAACAAACCATATACACGAAAAACCGTTAAATATAATATTTTTTTGCCTATTTTCAAAATTTAAAAAAAATATGTATTAACTGTTATTTGGTGATTACATACATATATGTCAACCGGTAGACCATGGCATTAGTTTACATCGCAAATGTTTTCATTTGTACAACAAAGTACTTGTTATTATAACTACAGCAAAACAGAAAAATTGTTGGATTTGTCATCAAAATATTCACAAACTTTTAAGTGTAAAATTTTTTTATTAGATGGAAATCTTATCACATACAATGCGTACAAGTTGAACGATGTTTGGCACAATTATAAAATAATTAATTTTTGGGGTATCTGGCACCGTTAATGTCTCGTTAAACGCGTAAAGTTTAAATTTGTGGCCCTGGAGACTGATTTATTTGTGTTTATGCATTTTAAGTTATACTTGTCTAAACATTTGCGTATTTAACTATCTGGTTTAAACTATTTGTCTGTTCCATGGCAATGTTGAGTTGTACATTAGGCTGGAGGACACACAATAGGTAGGAAAGGAGAAACGAAGAATGTATTTCGAAAGTGTTGTGCTAACCATGAACAATCAGTAAACGCTGTTTTCAGTGTTTGTAAATAATAATGACAGCAAACAAATTGTAATAAATAGAATAAATACTGAATGGGGGAGGGATAAGCTCCGTCGGAAGCGATCACACCAATCTCGTGATAGACTTTTGAAATGGGACTTGCAGGTGGCCGTCGCACATGAAGTGTGACATGGAATGAGACACTGCCGCTGGAGCGGTGATCAAGTGTTTTGGAAAATGTTGGTGGATACGGAGAGCCCAAGGAGAAGCCACCCACCACCTGTAACATCCATCACGGGCCCGATTTGCGACAGTAAGCCCGTCACGGATATACCGGGGGCAGGCCGTACTGAGCGAACATCCACTCACTCTTTACAAATTATTCTGCTTAACATGATTCCATGTTGAAATGTTAACTTTCCCAAAAAAATTTACAAAAATGCAAAAAAATTTTTTTTATAATGTTGAATTTTACATACATATCTCAAAATGTAAAATGTCGGTGTACCTGAATATAAAATTTTTTTAAAGAAACACGAAGTTGTTTTTTTTAATTATTTCCTTTAATTTATTTGTTTANATACATATCTCAAAATGTAAAATGTCGGTGTACCTGAATATAAAATTTTTTTAAAGAAACACGAAGTTGTTTTTTTAATTATTTCCTTTAATTTATTTGTTCACTTTTGTATACACGATTTAAATTAGACGTGAGTTTACACACACAAGAAGTGGGTCTTGTAGTACTAAATAATGACCTTTGTTATTTTTACAGTCGAAAACATTTTGTAAGGACGGTAAAGTCACCCAGTAGTTTGCTGAGTGTTGTAATTCCTATGGAACTACGACATTTCGCAAATAATATTGTGCTACAGGAACAATTTAATTAAAAAATACTTATTGATTGTGTGCTGACATTCAAATGCTGTGTAAAATATAACCAACATTGTTCTGAGCGGCGACCATAAAAATTTTGTTACATAACAAGTATCTTGGAAAATATTTTATAATTCTCTTGTACATACTAACTTTTGCCCTCGTGGAATTCCGTGTTTTTGTTACAGTATTTTTTAAAAATAGTAAGCACGTCTTTAAAATTTAATACATATTTTGAAATGGAAAGTGAAATGAAATGCAAGTTTAAAAATAAGATAATTGTGGCTGTTAAGTTTGGAGTTATTTGTAATCGGTCACGTTGAGCACTGATTGGTCGTTTTTTTTGGGGTCAGAATGGCTATTTCACACAACCATGCCATAGGTTTATCCTGTATCTGGGCAATGTCTGGATACATTTTTGCTATCAGCTCCTGAACTGTAGTCACTATAGTGCACAACTTGTCTGGAAAAGCTATCATGCCGTCTGTTTCTGGAAAATCACAGTTTCCTAGTTTGAGCAGGAGTTCTGAAAATTGACCAGCAGACACTTAACCTCTCAGATGTACTCTCATATTTTTGGTTAGTTTTAGCATATTTACTGATGGCTATAAAGAAGATCTCTTGAGGCATTCCTTGATTTTATCAGTACGCGTTCCCCTCGGCACCACTCGTAAAGTTTGGCGAAAATCTCCTGTAAGCAACACTGTCACACCACCCATTAAAGTTTGTCACTCTTTATGTTCTGCAGATTCCTCTTCGAAGCTTTATTACTTAGAATACTTTTACGAAGTGTTACAATTAGTTTATTTCTTTTTAACTGTTAATCGTGTGTTTACGTATTTATTTCTGCAGTACTTTCACGAAGTTTAGAGTTAATAGGAAAATCTAATATTTTTTCACCATAAAAACTTTGAACCCCTAATTCACACCTTTCAGGGTTGAATTTTGAAAAATCCCGCCTTAGTGGCTGCCTACATTACATAATAAGCGTTTCCTCCAAATGTCATGTTTATAGGATCAATGGTTGAGGCTGGGCATTTCTTCTCTCTACAAATTTTAAACCCCCATTTCACCCCTTTAGGTGTTGAATTTTGAAAAATTCCTCCTTAGTAGCTGCCTACATCACATAATGAATTTTTCCTCTAAATTTCGTGTTTCTAGAAACAGTAGTTGAGGCTGAGCATTTTTTCTCCATACAAACTATAAACCCCCATTGCACTCCTTTAGGTGCTGTAATTTGAAAAACCCTCCATGGTGGCTATCTCAATTACATAATGAATGTTTCATCTGGGACCAATGATTGGGGCCGGGCGTTGATATGCCAATCAGTCAGTCAATATTGCGTCGTGTGTGTATAATATATATATATATATATATATATATATATGTGTGTGTGTGTGTGTGTGTGTGTGTGTGTTCAGGGCTGCGATTAAACATTCTACAAGGTTTTTGTTTCTGACTACATATCCCACTATAGATGCTTAATTCTTCATTCTACCATCACATGAAGCGTTTCTGCACAAGTACAAGCAAAGTTCACCATTTCACATCACTCAACCTGATACCTGATTGTGTAGCATCATCTCATTCACATCACGTACATGTATTGCATCCATATATTCAATCATATACCAATCAAGAGCCCGTTTGACGGAATTCTAAAATATTTAATTTAACTATAAATTTTTAACATTTGTGGAGAGCATTATAAGTGGTTAATGAGAAAAGCTCTTAGTTTAGTACTGAAATTTATGCAAAAAAAATTTTATTTGCATATTTGGCAAAAAATTAGTACAATGTACAGTAGAAGTTCACAAGTCACTCGACAACCAAAGTCAATGCAACTATTGGTATTTATCAAGTCCTTTTCAATGGGAAAAAAATTGACTTCCTCGACAACAGTCACTCAAGATAATTATGCTTCGCATGGTCGTTGGCACTGTGCCATGTTCTGTCTGGCCTAGTTTGTTCTAATTTGCTTTTGTCAGCAAATTCCTTTCTTTTTGGCAAAGCTCCGTCGTCTTTCCTTAATTATTATGGAAATAAATATATTTTATGACAATTTGTTACCCTTTTAATTGTATTATGTCATGTTAAAGATTGATGTAACCTTAATTTAAAAGCATGTTTGAAACTTGTAATTATTAATGCAATAAGCAGTAGCAAAATAATGTAATTATCTTATTTTCAGTGTGTTTGTTTCTCTTAAAGTAGCGAACCTTTTTGGGCTGTCTCTACTTAACCTGTGATTTCAGTTCACATTTGTCAACCAAATGGCAGAGCTTGTGCTCTTTATTGTTGAATGGCGTGATGTTATTTTACGTTATATTTTCATAATATTTTTTGAATAATTAATATTGTAATCTAAAGTTAAAAATAATATACACTATGTTTTGACTGTTGATAACTTTGGTGACCATGACATGGCGATTCGAGATATATCGATTGGCCATGTCGTATGTATCGGAATGACCCAAGTTTTCTTTTTGTTGGTAAAAGAAAAGTGTTGACTCGACACTTCATCACAACACCTTTTCAATATGTAACGACGCACTAATTTTTGCTGCTTGATTATCTTCTAACATAATGTTATAGTAATTTCATAGACCACCCACGGTAAGTAATTCGGATGCTGTGTTGTTTTTGCCATCCGATAATTGTTTGTTTAATGTGAGTATTAAACTTATTTACCTCATTTTTGTTAAATTAGGATGGTCCAAGTTTTGCCCGGGACTTCTACCCGTAGCTGACCATGATGTAAAGTACGCCTTCCTGGTTTGTGCCATGGCCTAGCAGTGTAATGGGACCATGAGCTGATTGTTCTTTTTTTCGCCGGACCAGCACCTGGCAAATGTCAGTTAATATTTTTTTGTACCTTTCTGCATGAAGACTTATCAGAGCAAACCGCTATGGCTGCCCGTTTGCTCGTCTCCTTTGGAACAAGTTAAATTTTGACCTAACCAGAAAAGCTTGGAAAAAGTAAAAACCATTTTCATGTGTTAAAATTTTATTTTAATAAAAAGGTTTCAGCAAATTGTTTTCAGTATAACAAGTATAAATATTCATGGGTGCACTCACATAACTGTAAATGCACAAGTACTCATTATACTCATAATGTTGTGTTTTTTTTGCCTCCCTATTGGGGCTTTGTGGGCATTTCGGTGTACATATGCAAATGTAAAAGAAATTTTTTTTTTTAACCTTTTATTTCTGAGTTTAGACGAATTTTTAATTATCAAATAATTAAATCAAGTAAAGTAACTTACCATAGAAACTTCTTGTGAACTAGGTGAACGTTTAATATTTTATACTACTGTTTTTATTTTTCATTGTGCATATATGTGCCTAGAGCCTGTTTTTCTATATTTAGAGTTTTTCTATCATGATGTTAAAGGGAAGACGACTTGATAGGGCTTGGCCCTGCGTTTTAATCTATATTTATCATAAAGGGTCGCTCTTGTGGCGAATTTCGTTCCTAGTTCTCCTCTGGGGTACCTTGGTGCTCAGGTTAGGAGCCGTTTGGACTGGCAATCCCGTTTCTGGCGATTTCTATACCTGTTGGTTCCGGTATTGAGCGCCAAGGAGTGGCTCAGCACTAGGAAGTGTAAGGGGACGTTGTCCACCCCAAGCGAACAGCTGAAGGGAGCAAGGAGAGGACAATTTTTCTGTAGTATTAAATTAACTTGAGGGGAGACTAATAAACTGTAGACAGAGGATTCTCAAGAATAAACAAATGCAACAGCCACTTGAACCGCGAACTCCAACAGTAATTATTTTTGGCCAACCAGTGTCTTGTAAATTACTTGCTAGGCAGCAGCCCAGTCAATAAGAAATGTTTCGCAACACGCAGTAGCCTATCAGAATCAAGGTTTGCTCCAAAGAGACTTGCAGCCAATCAGCCACATCAAAGAAACTGCAAAGCCATTTCTCCTCTTAATACTTAGCTATTCTGTGCTACAGAAGACTGTAATTGTATTTTGTTGGCCACTTTTACTCACGGAGCCGCGGTTGTGTAATGGTCAGTTTACTCGCCTCCCACTTAGGCGAACCGGGTTCGATTCCCGGCGGGGTCACTCCGGATTTTCGCACGCGGTAATCGTGCTTGACTATGCCGCTGGTCAGTGGTTTCTCTCGAGGATCTCCCGTTTCCCCCGCCATTGCATTCCGGCGCTGCTCCATACTCGCCTCATTTTACCTTCATCGTCTTTCAAGACCACTCCACTTTTACGCACTCTGTAAGTGATATCAGGTAAGCTACCCAGCTGACAACAAAATGTCTCTTTCGTTTCTTCACAGTACATTCTTATGCCAACCAGGGAAGCAAAATCAGCTGATACTGTCATAGAAGTCTAAAGCAACAATAGTATTTCGTTTTGTCTTGGTCCCTGAAAAACATCTGTACCTGCTTGTCTCTTCCTTTTCGGCCCTCCTTTAACCCATGACCAAACGATAATTTCTAACGCTGTGTCAGAGGAGTTCTGACTTACCAGTTTGTCAGCAAGTATTCTCTACCAACCAGAAAATTCGAAGTTGTTGAATATTGTTTCTCGTGTGTGCAAATATTCGGTTTGCAATGAACCAAGAAGAGCTCTTTAAAAACGCTGCAAAGGAAAACCACTACATTAAATCCTACTTTTAGAATCATGAAAATAAAAAAGATGAATATGCACATTTGTAATTATTAGTAAATTTTATTTATCTGAACATAATTCGACAGTGTAAACGCACTACTAAATTTGGTTACTAGCTAAAATAATTTGCCAAGTAATATTAAAATAATTCTTTTACTGATGATTAAAACATTGAAATATGTCAATCAATAAGGTTTTTCTTAAACATTATATAGAGTGTTTTGGGCAAATCGTTTACATTTTAAGGACTTTACACTGCAAAAAATTGTTGCCCCTCCCCCTGAAGTTGAACCAAGTTGGCGCCCCCCGATGCTTCGGACAAATTGATCAGACACATGAAACATGTTCTTTGCAAAGCCCTGTAGTCCATGTGGTCAAATGCAAATCATTGTGGACACTGCTATCGTAATATAAGCATGACACTTGGCAGGCGTGTTTTATTGGACCTCAGGAAACAATTTTGGAAGGGACGCCAACCAAATTCCTCTTAGGAGGTGAAAGGATGGGAATAATAATTAATTTAATTTAATTGGATTCTGCAAATCGTTATTCAAGTATGCCACTTGGCAGACGGTTTTTAAGGACGTTAGTCAATCGGTAAACAATTTAAGAAGGATTCCCAACCAAAATTCCCTTTGGAGAGAGATAGAGAGAGGGAGGGGGTGATGCTAGGGAATATTTTCGGAAAAAAGTAATGGTTAAATAGTAACCTTTTCGGAATGATTAGTGTTTATTTTGTATATAAAATTTTGTGGGGGATTACATTGTATATAGACAAACGTCGAGGACATACAACGGGGTCTACGATAATAATCTCCACAATCCGAGCTGTGTCGCCTCACAAAAGTCTTTTCATGGGACTGGAATTTCACTGTTCCCACTTCCTTTAATATTCTGATGGGTTGTCGTAGCTTCAGGAGTGGGCAATAGCCGGGTTGAGATTACGGAGTTGTGTGCGCATAGCAGAATTTATATAGGAGCCAGCTACTGCAGTAGGCATGTTTGGATTACTCAAGAACCAGCATCACCATTCAGAACTATGGAAACTCCAGTAGCAGCCACCTAGGTGTACGGCACACACCAACTCATCTCTCATGATCTGCAGTAGCTGGCGCCTATATAAATTCTGTTACGCACACGACTCCGTAACCCCAACCCGCCTCTTACGAACTCTGAAGCTACGACAACCCATCATAACATTTGCAGGAAGTGAGAACAGTGAAATCCAGTGCCATGAAAAATATGTGTTGTAGATGACACACTTGCACTTCGCTGAAAAAAACACACACGGGGGTGTATACACCAAATGAAGGGATCACTCTTGAGGTCGTTGGTTTGGTGGAACAGTAGATTCTTTGACGTGTCTTTCATATGCCCGATGTTTTTTTTTTCGGCCGTATAAATACTGGGGAGTTATCAACTGGCCCGAACTCTTTAGCACCCACATGTTGTCTCTTGGAGATATGAAGGTATGGATATAGATATTTTCGTTAATACGCCATTTTGGAAGATAGCACCACATGAAAAAATAAACCTTTTTTTGTTATAACTCGAAAACTACTGAACGAGTTCTAGCCAAATTTGGCACGTAACTAACACTATCGTACGCCAACGATGTAAATGTATGCGATTTAAATTGACTAAGAGCTTATTTTAAAAATGGCGACCATGAAATATTTTAGGATATTTTGGTATATCTACCATAACTTTTAACCAATTTCGACCAATATTTGTATTATGTTATGTTTATTACAAGCATTATGTATGCCAACACAAGTATTACTGTGGCAGGTGATGTAAATTGGTATGATTTAAGTGGATCAGAGACTTATTTTCGAAATGGCAGCCTCATAGTCATTGTAGCTTAGTATGCGATATCGTCGAAACCATGTAATTAATTCCAACTTAACTTTGTATGCTGGCAGCATCTATTAAAATCATCAAACTTGTATTTACAGAGTATCATTTTTTCCGCCATATTGTAAGGTAGTCGCACATTAATACATCAAGTTTTTATATTATATCTCGGGAAACCATTAAACCGATTCCCTCCAAATTTGGCAAAGAAATTGTACAGTGGTAGGCCATATTAATTTGTATGTTTTAAGTATGCCAGACCCTTATTTTCAGAATGGCGGCTATAATAACACTTTAGCTTAGTGTGCTACGTCTACGATACAATGAAACCGATTTGAACCTAACTTTGTATACTGTATCTATGACAAGCGTCGAATGTGATTATACATAACCTTTTTGTTCACCATTTATGAAGATCATCACATGAATATAGTAAGGTTTTATGCCAAATTTCGAGAACCAATATACCGATTCCCACCAAATTTTACACGCAAGTAGTGCTACATTAGGGTACGTAAACTAACATGTTTTAAGTGTCGTAGGCTTTTTTTATGGCATTGATATAAATAATTAATATTATTATGTTATATTTATTAAGCAATTGAATAAAGTTTAACCAAATTTTGCGCACTGACAAATATTCATTAGAAGCATCAATTACGCATACAGTGATCCTCTTTCACTGGCCTTCCTGCAAAATAGTGCAAGGGGGAAAAATTGAACATTTTACCATATTTACGGAACAATTGAACTAATTTACCCAACATTATGCGCACCATTAGTGCTACATAATGTCAAGTGGGGACAGACATTGATTTTTAAAATGGCGGTCATGTAAATATTTTGTTAAGTTTGTCGTAAATATTAAACAATTTACCAAATTCAACCAAACTTTTTATACTAGCAGTGTTTATTGTAGCATTGTATACATAACTTTTTTTTAATTTAGTAAGACTGTACTAAATAAGCCGATTTATACTAAATTCTTCCCACAAGTAGTGCTGCGATAGGCCATGTAAATTTACGTGTTTTAAGTGGCCCAGATACTTATTATCAAAATTACTGCCCTACAAATATTTAAGGTTAGGCATTTCTATCATTCTCAACATTATACCGATTACATTCGAAGTTGATGCTCCGAATCCGACCTCCGTAATGCAGTTTATTGCACGATAGCTTGCGGCACGAAGTTTTCTGGTTTCGAATCCCGGGTAAGGCACGTGCGTATATTTTTCATTGTATCGCTACTGTTACATTTTGTTTCATGTATCATCTCTAATGAAATTGCTGTCCACGAGTCGTCAAGGCCTACCTACCATCTAAACTTTTAAGAACTTCATTAAAAATTATTCGCATGCATGTAGAGTAAAGTAGGCTTAATACTGAAATCAGTAACTTCGTGTTCTGTTTCACGTGTCTAGTGGAAACATGGGAAGGGGCTTGCTCAGTTGCGTATTTCCCGCAGCATTGGGTAAGGGGGGGGGGAGTAGGAGGTTCCTCCAACCCCCTGGTTACAAACAAAACAATGCAAAAGCTACCGAAATTAAAAAAAGTACATTTTTACCAATCTTTCTCTCATAGTGTGTTTTAAAAGTAATTTCAATAAATATTATCCTCTCCCATTCTCTGTTCAAGTAGAAGCCTATTTTGTACTTCATAAATGGCATGCCATTTTGTAATTATTTTATGTAGAAGGTTTTATGCCGGTTTTCCATTACCTTCTTGGTTCAGGTTAGAAGAAGAACGTATGTAAGGCTAGATGGCCCCAATCGCGACCATGTTTGCCCAATCCCAGAAAAGCTACGATGCATGTAACCTGGCGTGCCTAGGCGTATGGGGCTCGCTCTGCCTTAAGACGCACTTAGGTCCCACCACTACCTTGAGCCCCTGACTCACTTATTTTAAGGCTGGTTGGATGGGAAAAAACATGAATGTTGTCAGAGTTAACTTTAACCGGACAATGGCGCCACGAACATAAGGAAGTGAATGCAAAACCACATTGTTATTGAGGCAAGATACTTGCTCTAAAAAAGGCGGTGAAGATTTTTGTAACAGCATCTTTCCTTGTATGGTATTATTAATGCCCGAACGAGCATCTTACAGGCTTTCAACGATAAACTGAGTACTTTTAAAAGTCCTGCTTAAGATCTTCTTGTATGCAAATTGTATGTTCTTCCACCATATGTAAAATTAACATTGCCATGGGCCCGATTACTTTATTCATGTGTGGGTCAAGTGAAATCTAGGAATCGTTAGATAAGTAAATATTCGAAAAATTTGCTGTTTTTTACACATGTATTTATTTAAGAGAATAGAAAGCAAAAATAAATAATTTCAATATTCAAAAATGTTTAGCTTATACTTTTAATTCAGCGTTTAGACATGGAACTTATTTCCCTCCTTCGCTACCAAATTTACTTGGTGCGTGCCTGTAAGTGTGCCCATTAAAATATCTGCAAGTATGGTCAGAGACTTTTTTTTTCAAACGTTGTTTTCAAAACTGTCCAATAAACCGTGAACAGCCGCTTGACGGCGCCCGGAGGGGTTGGAGGGGAAGGGAAGGTGTGGAGTGGGGGATTGTAGGGCGCGCAGGTAAACAAAGGCGAGACGAGCGGGGCGCCGTTTCCATGGCGACGCGGCGCCGCGGAGAGCGTCGGGACGCCAGTGCAGCGCCGGGCGTGTAGGCGCGCAGTGACATCCGCGGCGGGGGACGGCCATGGACGCGGCGCGCCGCCTGCTGTGGCTGCTGTCGCTGCCGCTGTGGGGCGTCTGTCCCGGTGAGTACGGCTGCACTGCCCTACTGCCACTCGTTGGAATAGTGGCGCGGATGTTTGTTCACAGCACCTTCACGACTACTTCGCACTTTTAGGCCCGCTAAAGTTCTACTTCCAGGATATTCCTCCGCCTCGTGGGAAAAAATCCTTAACCAAGTCTAGAAAATTACACCAAAGGGACAACTCACCGCTTCTTGCGCACTCGGTGTAATAATATTATGCACGAGATCTATATCTTACTAGGCGTTTCCAACACGCATGTTTTCTCACTGATTTATTCATATTAATTGTAAATGAAATAGTATAATTTATTGATAAAATATAAATAAAATTTACTTAAATAATAAAATAAGGTACTTTTATGCACATAAGTGCAAAGTTATTGTGATACATACATGGCATATTTAGAAAACAACCAAACACGTCACATGGGGTGATTTTTCAAAGGTTTGATTCAAAAAGTGTAAATAAACCGTGAATAGACTATATATTTGATTTTTGGGAGACACTCGCGATTATATAGAACAATTATTCATCGTAATTTGAATATATGTTACTTACTTCAACATGATTTCAGATTATTACGTGCATTGACATTTCAAATTATGAATCTGTGTATAAACAGTCGAAGACTCATGTGCTTGATGGTAATCGAGACATAAAAGCAGTCCAGTGCTAAGGAATCAAAAGTTGTTCACTGTGCAGCTGACATGCACACCCTACTGCACATCCCTCCAAGTAGAAACGTAGTGTTAATAAGGATAGAGTGCACGTTCCAGCTGCAAAGTTATTACTCTCAGTGTCCCAACACTGTAATGCCTTTCTTCCTACAGAACTGTCAAACACCAAGTGGCTTCCTCCAAGCTTAGANCTCTCAGTGTCCCAACACTGTAATGCCTTTCTTCCTACAGAACTGTCAAACACCAAGTGGCTTCCTCCAAGCTTAGAATACTGTTTAGGCTACATAAACACACGTCTCGCTATGCACGCACGTTCACTACGTTTCACAAATACAACACACCCAAGTAATGAAAAACATTTTTTTATAGAAGAGTGGGTTTGTTGTAAAATCGATATTAATGTGGACGAGTAAAACA
>NQII01006576.1:0-23437 GCA_002778355.1 Clitarchus hookeri
ACAGCTAATGGGAAATGCAGTAGCAACAGCTTCTTGCAAACTGACAGCTAAGTCACAACAGAACTATTGCCACTTTAAAACTAACTATACACTAGTATTTAACTCTGAAAAAATATTTTTTCCAAAGGATTTTAATTGTCAGTGCATATTATTGATTCGTAAGGTTTATTCTGAAAACCTGATTTAATTTTGTTTGAGATCACCACATTCTTTTATATTTTATAGGCCAGCTAATGTGTAATGTAATTAATTTATTTCTGGTTACTATTTGTTCTATCCAGTTTTAACGGCATTTTAATGTATATATGTGTAATATGAATCATTGGAATCATTTGATTGTTTTCTCACCTTTGCGACGTTTTGCGTCCTTTATAGAAAAAAATACTAAATTTTTTTTTGGAAGAAAACAAAAAGAAACTAAATTCAAAGAACAGATTTCGTAACACACAACCACAAGTCACGTCTTAGAGTTAAACCGCTTAAGTACAGAACCCTTCCTAAAATTAGACATGTCCCATTACTTCGGATTTATCATTATTTTGCCGTGAGCTAAATTTCAGTTGGTTTAACATAATTTTTCGCATGAAACATCATAAATAAGAGTTTTCCGAGCTTTAAGAAGTTGTAACAGCTTCACTGTCTATTAGTCACAATATTTAACTGGTAACTGCTGGGAAGAAGTAAGTGATATTTCCTTGCGGGTGGTTGCAGTAGTAGAGCTTAGCCACAGCAGTTGAGCATTACCAAGTTCAGTAAGTGTACCAAGCAATGTCTGTCCTCTTGATCAGCAAAATTAAAAAAAAAAAATTGCAATGCAGGTTGCTGAGAATATTCTAACAGCTAATGGGAAATGCAGTAGCAACAGCTTCTTGCAAACTGACAGCTAAGTCACAACAGAACTATTGCCACTTAAAAACTAACTATACACTAGTATTTAACTCTGAAAAAATATTTTTTCCAAAGGATTTTAATTGTCAGTGCATATTATTGATTCGTAAGGTTTATTCTGAAAACCTGATTAAATTTTGTTTGAGATCACCACATTCTTTTATATTTTATAGGCCTGCTAATGTGTAATGTAATTAATTTATTTTTGGTTACTATTTGTTCTATCCTGTTTTAACGGCATTTTAATGTATATATGTGTAATATGAATCATTGGAATCATTTGATTGTTTTCTCACCTTTGCGACGTTTTGCGTCCTTTATAGAAAAAAATACTAAATTTTTTTTTGGAAGAAAAGAAAAAGAAACTAAATTCAAAGAACAGATTTCGTAACACACAACCACAAGTCACGTCTTAGAGTTAAACCGCTTAAGTACAGAACCCTTCCTAAAATTAGACATGTCCCATTACTTCGGATTTATCATTATTTTGCCGTGAGCTAAATTTCAGTTGGTTTAACATAATTTTTCGCATGAAACATCATAAATAAGAGTTTTCCGAGCTTTAAGAAGTTGTAACAGCTTCACTGTCTATTAGTCACAATATTTAACTGGTAACTGCTGGGAAGAAGTAAGTGATATTTCCTTGCGGATGGTTGCAGTAGTAGAGCTTAGCCACATCAGTTGAGCATTACCCAGTTCAGTAAGTGCACCAAGCAATGTCTGTCCTCTTGATCAGCAAAATTAAAAAAAAAAAATTGCAATGCAGGTTGCTGAGAATATTCTANACCAAGCAATGTCTGTCCTCTTGATCAGCAAAATTAAAAAAAAAAAATTGCAATGCAGGTTGCTGAGAATATTCTAGAAAACCAAGATTAGCATGGGCGAATCCTCCTTGAAGCATTTAACTAATAATCTAGAATTATTGCTAAATACAACTGGCGAGCCCGTTAGCACAATAGTTACAGAGTAAACCTTGAGAAATGTTGAGATAAATAACACGGGCAGTCACCAACACTAATTCAAATAAAATCCGGTAATCTTCACCATAAATTTAGAATTTTCAAAAAATTTCAGTGTCCCACATATTAAAGGTTGGTATTTATTCTGCATTACTTTCCAATAAATCCCACTGTATCTGTTTTTGTTATTGTCCGACGAAGAGGAGCTATTAAAATATACGGACGGGAAGCTTCTTTTATAAGTTTTGATCGTTGTGTGGTTTATACCACACAGGCACACAGCGGTATTAATACGGAGGCTCGCATACTAAATTCACCTTTATGTAGAAATCTGTCATATGGGTGTACAGAATGTATGGCGCAATCCGTGGGCGAAGCAGCCTCGTGGATAATAAGGAAAAACACGCATTTAAAAAGAAAAGTCTTCGTTACAAAGAAAGTGAAAATTGTTTCACGGATCAGCAGTTAATTAATTTTCGGAACAAGCAAAAAAGTTCTGAATATCTTTATTTTTATGGTTCACTTAACTCTTCACTATACGAGAGTAAAAGCAAATTTCTTTGAAACTCATTAACTTCCCTTTATCTCCGGTTATACGGAAAGTATAGGGATATTAGAAACTTCCCTCGTAACAGTATACAATATTTCAGCTGGTTTAGTTTTTGTTGGTGCAGAAGGCCGTTCCACGCGGCAGGTTGCATTCTTTGGGGGAGACTTGGACCGTCCAATAGTTTGCATGCAATGACAAAGGCTGCAGATAAAGAACTATTAGGAAACGAGGAAATTCATCCGATGTTTTACAAACCCCAATACAATTAGCTAGAAACATAATAAACGTATTAATAAGTAATCAAATAAGCGTGGATGACATGATTACACACAGTGACTAAAGACGACGGGGACCTCCTGAATATGGTGGGCTCCGGACCACGTGGTTCGATATGATTCTGAGATTTTTTTGCATCATCGCAGGTTGGGAGGGGACAGGAAGCTGGGACCACGGAGCACTTGGCAGTGCAGAGGTGAAACAGCTGCTAATGCCACAAACTCCAGCCACGCGCGCCAGCAAAATGGCGTCGATGAACCGCAAAAAAAGGAAAACGTAACTTAACGTCACATTTGGGGGTGAACAGAGTTTCTGGCCTGTGGGCCTAACCTCCGTGCCGGAGAGTTGGGGTGCCTTGGCTTCTGCTTGGGTTTGTATGCCAACGACATGTAGCGGTCATCGGCGGTAACCCCCACTCGAGTACTGACCGCGTCCGACGCTGATTAGCTGCGGCGATCACATGACCGCCACGTGTGACAATGCTGCATGGCTACTGGCCCGTTTCAAGTACGCCGTTCGCCAATCACCGCCTCGTAATTTACACGCCAGCCGGCAGCCCATTTGGTAGAGAAATTTCCGCAGCATGCACTCGAAAAAAATTGTTTGTACTTTTACAAGAAAAATCCTTGTGAAACCCAGTTGCCAAGAAAATCCTTTGGAAAACTACAAACAGTTTTCGTGTAAAATCTGCAAAGCATACATCAGTAATATTACAAATGATGGCCTTGTATTACAACTTACATTATCGAAAAATGTACATAAAATATTTTTTTTTCTTCTATAAAATAAAAAATAGTAATGAATTATTTACAGAGAATAACTAAATAATATTTCAAAATACAATTTATGAGAAGAAAAAAAAAACGCTTTGCCAGCACGAGGACTAGACCCACATCCCCTGTATTACAAACCCGCAAAATTAACCACAAAACAAACCAACTTGGTTTCTTAACTTACAACTTGTTTTTATATAAATAATCTGTTAGTAGTTACAAAATATTAAGGAAGCTATTTAATTAAGAAGAATACATTTATTTCATTTTAAAAGTTCTGTGTAGCTAGGAAACATTAATCGTTAATGAGTAGTACGGTCACGTTTTATTGAAATTGTCGTTTTATTATAATTATTTCAGTTATTTTAAGTGTTTTATGTTATTCAAACTTGAAATGAATTTCTAATACACACATGCATACATTTATTTTTGCACGCATCTACACTTTATATCTCCCATAGTTTTTCACAAACAGCCAATACGGATTTACGTTGTTGAGTGTTCGCCATTTTGCTGAAGCTCAAGGACACGGGTCGGTATAATACGAACAATTCTTAAGGTCTTTTACAAACACGGTCCTTGTAGATTTACAAACGAGCAGTTTTACAAAAGAAAACATTGTACTGTTACAATCATTTGTGACAGTACAAACAATTTCTCTCAGTAAAAATTACAAATTTTTTTTACAGCATGTAGTGGCCTATCAGACACAAGGCCCGTTCCCAGAGCCTTGCAGAACCAATCACAGAGTAGGTACGCCCACATTAAAGGGGCCGCCACGCCATTTAGTCTCTGTGTACTTATCTACTCTGTATTGGAACTGTCGACATATTATAAGCGCGACGCCTTAAGGCCCGGCTTCACCCAAATGCAGAAATTCTTCGTTTTCGCGTAATTATTTCAGTTTCAGAGGTATTATTGGAAATTTCTGGTAACAGAAAATTTACAATTTACTAGTGGTTTAATACTTTTGCATCTAATTTGCACTAGTTTTTTTTTCAAGCCTGCAAATGGCAGGAACTGATTGATAAAGTATAAATAAGTTCTCGACTTTTTACAACTAGCAAAAAACGCAAAATTGAAATTCACAACAAAAATATTAAATAAATCGTAAAATGTAAATTTCCTAATAGTACATTACCAGTAATAACTGATAATCCGAAATTATGACGCGAAAACGAAGAATTTCTGCAAAAGCAGTGAAGCAGAGCCTTAAGGTGACTGTCTACCTGGCGCCTGAAATACGTTGCAACGTGTTTGAAAAAAGCAATTTTCGACGAAACTGTTAAACGTGCCACCAATAGGTTTGCCTGCGAAAAGAAAGTACACACCAAACGATCACGGAATGGTACTTTCAAAACGTCACGCGCATTGGAAACATTATTTCCATGACCTCCAACACAAGTAAAAACGGCTTTTTCTTTTTTTTTTTCAGGCTGTTTTATCTCAAAATATACGAACATGATACATGCGAAACTACGATAGACGCGTGAATTGGACTTTCCTACAGAGTCTCGTCAAGTTCGGGCAAGTCGCCGACGAAAATACTGTACGCCAGTTGAGCGCCTTGCGCGTAGAGGCGACATCGCTTTATATTAGTCAGTCGGCGTCGCCCGTAGTGCTTCATCAATTTTTACGTCCCTCGCAGAAACATACCCGTCACTAGGCGACCGCCTTAACCCATTCAGACCCAGTATACAAAACTGTGTACACAATCGTATACATAAATCAAACAAAAGGTCGTTTTTATATGGTACTGTACACTCCAGGGTTCAGTGCCCAATGATCTTCCCTGTGAGTATTTGATTCGTAGACCATCAATCTTCTCTTAGGCTGTGAATGGCGCGCGTTACTACAGCTGAAAACATATCTTACATCTCATTAGTTGTGGTAATAAAACAAGAGCTCTATCAGATTAATTACCGCACAGATACAAATATTTCTCATTCGCAACACGCGAGTTTATAAATGTGTGTAGGTCTGAAAGAGTTGAAGGAAGCATGTCCATCAAGGGTGCGGAATAAGTAAAGTTTCACAGGACAACATGCCGCTGGTTTTAAACCTCTGAATACACAGTCAGGTCCCGCGTTTCGCTTCCAAAACTCGATGTTAAAATAGGAACTTCGCACGTTCTTCCGCTATGTTGACTCTTTACACGCATCATTACAGCAAAGCATCCGAAATATTCTCCGTAAACGCAATCGGTGGATTTCGCTTTCACTAAAAGGAGTCCTTGGCAGAGCACATGCTACTAACGATAAAAAAAAAATCAGTTAAACACCTGTTTCTCGTTAAAGCACCACAAAACTGTAATAAAAGTACGATGGTGTGTATGCGCAATATTAGTCATTGCACTTAAGTGATATAAGTTTCGAAGCAGGTTATCTGCTCAAATACAAGCGGAACTATGTAAGGAATCACCAATGTGTGCAGAGCCAAAAAAAAAAAAAAAACCTCTCTATGAAATTGTTTGGAATTTATTAATCAAAGTACAGCAGAAATAAGAAAATTGTCATGTTAAATTTCCCCTCCCTTCCCCTTCAAAATGAATGTATAGTTCCTCATCTACACTTATTATTGGGTAAATATTAAATTACAAAATTCTTATGGCGAGAACAGCTCAGCATTTACGTTCTTACTGATTCATGTAAGTAAAATTTCCCAAGCAGTAGATAGGGAAAGCCGATTCCAGGACAAGGGCTGAGGGCTGTGGCGCCGAAGCGCTACGGGCATATTGGAATTTCCAGTTTTTCACTAGAAATTTTTCGTTTTACCCCAAAAATCACTTCAGAAATTAATTATTTTACTCAAAATTCCTATTATTTACCTCAAAATTTCCCATTTTTCCAAACATTTGTAAAAAAAAAAAGTACTTGCTCTTCAATGTGGCTGACCGGAAGCCCCAAAAGCCAATTTTCGAGCAATTTTAAAGATTTTGGGANAAGCCAATTTTCGAGCAATTTTAAAGATTTTGGGAGCTTGCTTAATACTTGTAGGCCACCATCCCCTTACTCCACCATAGCCAAGCTCACCTCAGCCCCTTCATCACGCCCAATCATAAAAAATCAAGGAAAATAAAAAAGTATACAACAAATTCTAAAAATCGAGCAATATATAACATCAGACGCCCTTCCATTGCTCACCGTCACTATCCCCTCACCACATATCCACCACACACCTTCTCACAATACTTATAAAATTGAAGGAAAAAAAAAANCACCGTCACTATCCCCTCACCACATATCCACCACACACCTTCTCACAATACTTATAAAATTGAAGGAAAAAAAAACAAAAAAAATATTTACAATCGAGAAACATATAACGTCAACCTCACACTCACCCCACCCCCATAATGAATTACCCTCTCAACGCAATCCACCCAGGCACAAAAATTAGGAAACGAACGGAAAAAATATTGATTCTAAAAATCGAAGAACATATCACGTTAACCTCACACTCATCGCACCACACTCACCTGATNCGGAAAAAATATTGATTCTAAAAATCGAAGAACATATCACGTTAACCTCACACTCATCGCACCACACTCACCTGATTTCCTTCCCAACGCACAAACATGACAAACCCAAGAAAAATCACAAAAATATTATAAATTTTTTTTTCTATATACTCCAAACTACGTTTACGTTAAGAATTCCACTTAAAAAAAAATTACTATGCCAGCGCGAGGGAAAAGGCGTCTGTACAATTCCGCACGGCGATCCAGATAGATACTGCCAGATCAAGTCGAAACTTGACGCGCGCAGATAAACACAGAGGTTTGGCACTCCCCCCCCCGCCCCCCAGGCCGTGCCTAAAAACAAGGCGGGCTGGCGTTGGTGGTTTTGTACCATTATTAACGCATTTCTCTCCTCGCGTTTCCAGCCTGTCGCTGGCGCCATTGTGATGCCGTCAGCCCCGTTCCACGTTGGGACTTGCACGCCTCGTCCAACCAAAGGCTTGCCTCTAGCGCAGAGCTCTCGCCTAGCGTGAACCGACCCCCCCTCACCCCTGTCCCTTCACCCAGGAACCCGTTCGCCCTTCCTCGCAGTGTAATGACTAATTACTCAATTACGAGGCTATTATTCACGCTAACTTGACCCCGGGAATAATTTAACCTTCATTATGCGGAAGGCAGGGGGTTGGGGGTAGAGGTGTCTCATCGTCTTACGTCAGACACCTGCAATCCTTCACGGGCTAACGCCACCTACGGCTTCGTCTTTTGAGGTCGGCATTAAGACAGTTACCGGCTAACTTCGAAAGGCGGCTGGTGGGGTCGCCTTGCGCCCAGGAGAGTGGTGATAAGGGAGGGGGGCGTTTACTACTCGCATTGTTCGTTAGCCAACTGATAATTACAGCCACGACTGATGAGTTAAATTGGGCAATGCACTGCGAGTTTGTGCGCGTGAAGGCTGTTCACGGTAATGTGAGCACTTTTGAAATCAACCTTTGAAAAATTTCACTGACCCTACGTGCGTGTATTTTAACGGGCACACTGACTGTCACGTGACCAGTAAAGTTGGCAACGACGGAGGGATAGTAGTCCTACGTGTTAAAGTTAAATTACAGGTGTGAAGTAAACATTTGTGAATACTGAAATATTTTATTTTACTTTTTTGTTTTTTTTAGTACATATGAGTGTAAGAATAAAAAAATTCGTAAAATATTTCCTTTCTAAAAATTTTACAGTTGTCCTTGATCGACGCACGAATGAAGTGATCAGACCCATGGTAACGTTAAGAAGAATACACAATGTGCGCACAAGCAGATCTTAGGCTTTCAAAGTGTTCATTTTACCGTGAACAGCCTATAACAACAGATTATGTCTACTTGCTTACGGCTTAGGTCCGTGGACTATGCTATTTACGCTTGTAAAAACAAAAATTAGTTACTGACTTTACTTCTCGATCTGGCGCCACTTTCTCACGATTATTTCCATAACGCTAACTTGTCTTGTGGCACTGTAAACAAGAGATGGAAAATTAATCAAACCTTCAATAAAACGAAGACACTATGTTTATTTTAATTGGAAAACTCCTCGCTTAATAAATCTGTAGCTTCATCGGTGTCGTATATGCCCGGCACAAAAACACAACATTTTCAGACCAGACGTTAAAAAAGTTGCTGCGTACCTACAATCGCTATATTACTAAATGCCAAACACAAATTTTTCATTTATTGAAGAGATAATGCACGCGCATAAGCAGAAGTTATATTTTCAATACAAATAAAACTTGACTCAAAATCTGAAATAGTTGACAAGATAAAGTTCGGCAAGTAATGTGACGTTACTTTAAGAGCATACATACTTCTAAATCTCTCTGGGCACTAAAGATTCTACATCTATGCATGTATGCAGGTACATNCAACATTTTCAGACCAGACGTTAAAAAAGTTGCTGCGTACCTACAATCGCTATATTACTAAATGCCAAACACAAAATTTTCATTTATTGAAGAGATAATGCACGCGCATAAGCAGAAGTTATATTTTCAATACAAATAAAACTTGACGCAAAATCTAAAATAGTTGACAAGATAAAGTTCGGCAAGTAATGTGACGTTACTTTAAGAGCATACATACTTCTAAATCTCTCTGGGCACTAAAGATTCTACATCTATGCATGTATGCAGGTACATAGCGAAATTGTGACGGGAAATGACGTCATACTTTCTAGGTTTAGAGAACCCGGCTTATTTCACTGACGTTACGGTAAAATAACACCCGCCTATTTTCAGGATATTCGTTCTCTGCAGCGGATGCCGTCAGTCGAACCGCAACACCAGGCACGGGAAAAAACAAGCAAATTGTACTCCATCCGCGAGAACCCACCTCACAACACGACAACGCACATAGAACGCGGTACAGAACAGTGGCGCAGGGACGTAGGGGTACAGGCGTAAATTGTACACTTCTCCCCCAAATTTTGTGGTGGTGTACAACATAGCATAATAAACCACGCATCTCCCAAACAAATCATGCTTTTGTCAAGGCTTTCAGCATACTAACAAATTATGCAACTACATACATCTTAATTAAAGCAAAATTTCACGACTTGCTGCAGCAGAAATTTTTGTATAATTTTAGTAGATGACAGAAGGGAAAAAAAATAATCAAAAAACAACGAAATTTAAGTCCTTAGAATTATAAACTTTTACAGAGGGGTGCATTTCCCAACTACTATTTCGCTTTCCCCGCCAATTTCCAGCACTCAAAAATGTCTACAGTTTATTTGAGTCGGGTGTTAAACTATACCGCCGTATCTTAAAAATGTTCCAGTGCTACTGGTACGGAATAAGTAAAATAATGGTCGGTGTTGCGCCTAGTAGGAAGGCAATACCAATACTGACACAGACATTCTACGGGCGGCACCACTTGTCGCTAAGGCGTAATAAGACTATGCCATTGGCTGCGGTTTCCTTGATGGGACAATAGTAATGATTCATTTTTTACAGGCTCCGTTAAGTAAATTTCTATCAGTGTTTGAAGCAATTGTCAGATCAAAAGTTTTCTTTTTGTAGCATTGCAACTGAAAAAATGTTTAAGTTANCTATCAGTGTTTGAAGCAATTGTCAGATCAAAAGTTTTCTTTTTGTAGCATTGCAACTGAAAAAATGTTTAAGTTAAGATGTACAAGAAATCAAGTGTTAGTGTTTTGACACGTCCAATTAAAAATCTATGCAGAATTTATCGATGGGTAAGGCCTTCACACCATGACGTACTAACGTGGAACTTATAGTCATCGTCGAGACTGAAATAAATCCAGATATTTCTCTCTCATACACCAACGGGATCAGTTTGACAAAGGCGCAGTGGCTAAAATAAATACAGAAAAAAAATTCAAAACTTGGATAAAAGTGGACGTATTAACTGGCCCGTGGAAACATATTTCTTGCTCATATATTACCGTAAGTTAACATACAAACATTATTAAGTTTTTAATTATAACTCATTCAGCAATAAAGCGTTGGTAGCAAACATGATTTATTTTCGCGTATACTCTGCTCTGCAGTTTTTTGCTGCAGTTTCTTAACATTAAAAATTAGTTTAACTCTCAGGAAACGTTTCAAGTTCCAGACTGCCCTTAGTAACACTGCGCATTCGAAGGAGAAAATACAAAACTAAGTAGTTTTTTTACTCTAAATATTTAAATAACTAACATATATTTTCGCCGGCCGTTTCCTCAGCCACATTAGATATTCTGTCTGATGGCCATGGTGGTATTTTTCTTTTGTGGCAGCGAATTATGAAATAACATGCACTTACCGCAAGGAGAAACCGGTAAGCTATGCAAATATTTGAATTTCCATTAGTTGTAACTCAAGATTCTGCATCCTAACAGAACCAGATTCAAACAAGCGGACTAACGCACGTGCGAAATCCACAAGGGGCACTATTGCACTAACAAATAGCAATGTGTTACACTCCGAAATAATTGTGAAGAGTGCATGAATCATATCGTAGTATAAAGAGGGCAGCACGGAAATTAATAGAAGAATAATAGTTGAGGCCTGGGTGTTATTTCCCTTAAACTACATTTCTAACAACCCCATTCGAAAAAAGGAAAATAATGTTATTGCCTCAGTTATGGCCTATATAAAACGGATAACCCTAACTACGAACAATATTTGAGACGACACTGCGTTGATAGCAACATAAAGAGAACAGTATTCTCTATCGTAATAATAATACAGGCGCGTCTCGGGCATAAAGTATATAACACACGCGAGCCACGTGATTATCGCCAGCGCGAGATAAAACCAAAAATTGCAATAAACGAAAGACATAACGTTTCACTGCGGAAGGGCGAGGGGGGTATAAAGGACCATGTCCAACGAGAAATGTTATGCGGTCCTTTGTTGTCGCTGCAGTCAATTTCACGAAACCCTAGTATGACTCAGAATACGAACACCGGGTCGAAGCTCCATCATAATTAAGAACCACACACACACACACATCTCGTGATTCACATCGTGATAGCTGTAATATGTGCTAAGAACACGATAACTACAGCGTATAGATGAAAACTTACCATTTAACTCGTATCTGCCGGCGATCACGCCACGCAATTCTTCCGCGGCGAGGAAAGAAAGAAAAAAAATTATAATATCCCAGGGTTAGCGAGCAGCAGGACCGTCCACGGAGATGTTATATCCTCGACGAACGAGCGGGTGGCCACGTGGTACACGCCGGGCGATTC
This sequence comes from Clitarchus hookeri, assembly GCA_002778355.1. Taxonomy (NCBI): domain Eukaryota; kingdom Metazoa; phylum Arthropoda; class Insecta; order Phasmatodea; family Phasmatidae; genus Clitarchus; species Clitarchus hookeri. Next base: position 11,650 of record NQII01006576.1, read on the forward strand.
ACGCGTTCGTCGTCGACGCGCACCATATGCGAGCACAGCGCCTCTGCGGTCGCGACTCCTGTCGAAGGGGGTGACGCGCGGGTTGAAGGGTGGGTTCTGGAGTTGGTGCGGGTGGGGGATCACAACCCGGGGAGGCTATCTGCCCGGTTCGCGGTCGGCTAGCCACTGTCACGTGATGCGTGATCGCAGCTACTGCCACCGCCCCGCGTCTACACGCACGTCCCAGGGTACTTGGCAGGCCCCTCCCCCCACCAGGCCATCCGCCCCGTGGTATCGCAGCCGGCGTCGAGCACGCCTACTCGTGGCCGTGGTATCTCCCCCGGGGACGACCGGCAGGCAGCCTCGACGGACCTCCAAGGACGAGTGCACGTGCACTGGGAGCATGCACCGCAGTCGAATAATTTGGAAAGACATTCAACAACCATACCTCGGCTGAAATGAGGTGGGGTGAGTGAGTGAAGAGATTTGGGAGGCTCTTTTACATCGAGGACTTGAGAGCCGATGTGGGTGAAGTGAGATGGGTGTGGAGCAGCGCCGGAATGAAGGGGCGGGGAAAACGGGAGATCCCCGAGAAAAACCCGCTGACCAGCGGCATCGTCCGGCACGACTCCCACTTGCCAAAATCCGGAGTGAACCGGGCTGGGATTGAACCCGGTTCGCCTTGGTGGGAGGTGAGCAGCCTAACCGCTCTGCCACCGTGGCCGCTGAAATGACGCGAGGTCGGTATGTAGGCATAGGAGGTGGACACCGAAAAGAGCCGAACAAACCACTGATTTGGATAGGAGGAGGGGCTGTTATTCACTGACGACGTTATAACAATTCGTTTTTTTTATCGAAGAATAACGAATGTTATTCATTGAAAATAATAATAATTTGGATACAAGTCTAAAAAAAAAAAAAATATTAATTATCAAGTTTTACGGGGGCCGTGGTGGCTAAGCGGTTAGACTGATCGGATCCCATCAAGGCGTACCGGGTTCAATCCCCGGCCGGGTCACTCCCAGATTTTTGCAAGTGGGAATCGTTCCGGACGATTTAGGAGCGTTTTCTCGGGGATCTCCCGTTTCCCCCGCTCTTGCATTCCGGTACTGCTCCATTCTCACCTCATTTAACGCTCATTGGCTCTCAAGACCTCGTTGTTAAGAGCCACTCCAATCTCTCAACTCAACATTCAAGTTTTAATAACACAAAAGTTAAGTTGTAAGTAAGACTTGGCGGTAAGAAACCGGGGGAAAAAAAGGCCAGCTGATTTTTTTTTCATCGTACTTTGTTAAACGATAATCTCTTCGTAGGATTTGGTTAGTAGAACTGACAAATATCTCATATATGACATTTTGCAAAATTATTTGTTGATCGTGTTTATTTCTGTGCCGAAAGTGGTGTGCAAAGTTTTCAATACGATAGTCAAAAGGGCGAGTTAACAAACCAATCATACAAAGTAAATAACTTTCATAGATCCCATACTGTAATAAAGTTTCGTGCCTTAGATAACGAAGTGCGTGCTTTGCATCTAGGTGGCAGTTATACAGTTTATTACACAAAATATTTTGTTGAAGTGCAATAATTTATATTGGCCCAACACAGAGGTTTTGCTTATTTAAACATGTATTTTGTTAGACGAACAAAATTAATTTTGTTGCTTTTGAAGTTTTGTTTACTCAGCTAAATATTTTGTTGTGGCAACTAAATATATATTTTTTGACCAAAACAAATAAATGTTTAGTAGGCTGTTCTCTCGGTGTATCGTGAAATCTGTATTGCGAACTCGTACGTGGTGATAACAGTCTTCGTGATAAAATAGACTGCGAACACTTAAAAGCAGCTGCTTTCGAAAAAGCGCGTTTCAAACACTCGGCGAGCCAGGAAGGGAGGTGTCCTTAATTCAGTGGGTTGATCCAGATATCGTTGTAACTACTAAGTCGCGTGCCTTTGGCGGAGAGATTATAGCTCGAAGCCAAGACATGGATGTTCGTCAACTTTGAATTTATGTGCACAAACGGCAGCGCAAAATCCGAAATTTAATGAAGGCCTTATTTAATCACTTTCAGACCAACTATAATTTACGGTTAAAGGTATTGCAAACAAAAAAATTATGATGCGTGCTGTACTTAACACTTGTTTCGTTGTCGTAGCCAATGAACTGTAGGCGATATGTTCGGCTACAGTCATATTAACCAATTATGACATAGACCAATAAGACANGTCGTAGCCAATGAACTGTAGGCGATATGTTCGGCTACAGTCATATTAACCAATTATGACATAGACCAATAAGACGGTTTGTGAATAATTTACCCACAGGTGAGCTCATTGGTCATTGAGCTTCGCAGTGTACAGTCCACACCAAAAATTACCTACACGTGCGTAATGTACACAATTGTGTACGCTGGGTCTGAATGGGATAATATAATTCTTGCTGTTACGGAGGTGAGGCAGCGTTTCCTTCGTGGACGATAATTTTAACAAGCACAGATATGAGTATTTGAAAAGCATGTGAAAAGAAAAAGATGGCTGAGGTTCGTTTGTTTGTTTGCTCTCCCACAAACACGAAACAAAGCAGATAAACAGATAGAATTTAATGATGTATCGATTTTAAGCACAATTTTTTTTGCTGGTATTTTCTGGAACCGGACCAACGTTCGTGCGTGTCAAGTAATTTCATATTATCAGCTTATAATCCTTTATTACAAATATATATGGCAGCATATGTGGTAAAAATTGACATCGATCAATAATTGGAACCCTTGGAAGCTCCAGTTTATTGTTAACTGAAGGCCNAGCATATGTGGTAAAAATTGACATCGATCAATAATTGGAACCCTTGGAAGCTCCAGTTTATTGTTAACTGAAGGCCACAGGCGTAAAAAACGTAGTGTCTTAGTATTCAATTTAACGGAACCGAAGGTACGTCCAGTTTTTTTTATCGAGAGTAGAGTAGTTAGTAAATAAAATCTAACTTGCGGGGAAAAATTGTAAGAAAATATGATTATTACAAAGATACTAATGGCTTTACTATCCTTTATGAGCATCGTTTGTGCTTGAGTACCAGTTTCCTCTGATGAACAAGTATTGGGTAATCTTACAGCAGGATTATTAGTTGAAGAAAAAGGAAAGGGGTCATCGACATTATTGAAAATTCATTGGCACCTGCAATTAAAAGTTTGCACAATCCAAAGAAATGTCCAGAGTGTGGAAAAGCGCGTCACGAGAAGGCCAAATTTCAACTGAATCCACCTGAAAGAATAATCTGCAGTCATTTTTTCAATAAGCTAGGACAGCTAAAGAAGGACTGTTTTGAGTTCAAAAGAAAAGGTTTAGGAAATGAAATTTTTAATTAATATACAGACAACATAAATTAAGAAGTTTTAATTGAATTGTATTCAGCTTAATATGTTATAAAAAAGAACTCTCTTCTTCTTATAAAACTCTTGGTGAAAATAGGTATGTTAAAATTTTCATGGTAGAATTTTTAAACGATTCNAACTCTCTTCTTCTTATAAAACTCTTGGTGAAAATAGGTATGTTAAAATTTTCATGGTAGAATTTTTAAACGATTCTAGGGTTGGTAATAATAAGTTCATTGAAATCACTTTACAAAGGGCATCGTTTGACCGGCATATGAAAATAAATTTAATCTCTGTAGGTTCTGCTCTAAATATAAAGGTTACTCTTTTGTGACAAAACATAAAATGCCAAAAAAAAAATNTTTAATCTCTGTAGGTTCTGCTCTAAATATAAAGGTTACTCTTTTGTGACAAAACATAAAATGCCAAAAAAAAAATTCTTAGCAAACAAGGACAAGTATCAGCAGTTGCAATGAGGTATGGTACATTGTACAAGATGGATTNGTCGTAGCCAATGAACTGTAGGCGATATGTTCGGCTACAGTCATATTAACCAATTATGACATAGACCAATAAGACAGTTTGTGAATAATTTACCCACAGGTGAGCTCATTGGTCATTGAGCTTCGCAGTGTACAGTCCACACCAAAAATTACCTACACGTGCGTAATGCACACAATTGTGCACGCTGGGTCTGAATGGGATAATATAATTCTTGCTGTTACGGAGGTGAGGCAGCGTTTCCTTCGCGGACGATAATTTTAACAAGCACAGATATGAGTATTTGAAAAGCATGTGAAAAGAAAAAGATGGCTGAGGTTCGTTTGTTTGTTTGCTCTCCCACAAACACGAAACAAAGCAGATAAACAGATAGAATTTAATGATGTATCGATTTTAAGCACAATTTTTTTTGCTGGTATTTTCTGGCACCGGACCAACGTTCGTGCGTGTCAAGTAATTTGATATTATCAGCTTATAATCCTTTATTACATATATATATGGTAGCATATGTGGTAAAAATTGACATCGATCAATAATTGGAACCCTTGGAAGCTCCAGTTTATTGTTAACTGAAGGCCACAGGCGTAAAAAACGTAGTGTCTTAGTATTCAATTTAACGGAACCGAAGGTACGTCCAGTTTTTTTTATCGAGAGTAGAGTAGTTAGTAAATAAAATCTAACTTGCGGGGAAAAATTGTAAGAAAATATGATTATTACAAAGATACTAATGGCTTTACTATCCTTTATGAGCATCGTTTGTGCTTGAGTACCAGTTTCCTCTGATGAACAAGTATTGGGTAATCTTACAGCAGGATTATTAGTTGAAGAAAAAGGAAAGGGGTCATCGACATTATTGAAAATTCATTGGCACCTGAAATTAAAAGTTTGCACAATCAAAAGAAATGTCCAGAGTGTGGAAAAGCGCGTCACGAGAAGGCCAAATTTCAACTGAATCCACCTGAAAGAATTATCTGCAGTAATTTTTTCAATAAGCTAGGACAGCTAAAGAAGGACTGTTTTGAGTTCAAAAGAAAAGGTTTAGGAAATGAAATTTTTAATTAATATACAGACAACATAAATTAAGAAGTTTTAATTGAATAGTATTCAGCTTAATATGTTATAAAAAATAACTCTCTTCTTCTTATAAAACTCTTGGTGAAAATAGGTATGTTAAAATTTTCATGGTAGAATTTTTAAACGATTCTAGGGTTGGTAATAATAAGTTCATTGAAATCACTTTACAAAGGGCATCGTTTGACCGGCATATGAAAATAAATTTAATCTCTGTAGGTTCTGCTCTAAATATAAAGGTTACTCTTTTGTGACAAAACATAAAATGCCAAAAAAAAAAATTCTTAGCAAACAAGGACAAGTATCAGCAGTTGCAATGAGGTATGGTACATTGTACAAGATGGATTTTCAGGCACACAAGGAATCTGTTTTGGCATTCACAGGTGAGGAATGATACCTCTAATCCTGGCATCAAAAAATGGCCCACAAAAACATCCGTCAAGTAATGAAAATTGTATATACTATTGGTGTAAAATTTACTAGCGATCCTAGCATATTCTGAAAATCTTATGTTATAGGAAAACAGATACGAGTGAGTTTTGAAAGGAGTAATTCAAAATCCACAAACATGGGATAAATTATACATGCTGATGTTTGTGGTCCAATGTAAATTTAATCAATAGGGAAAACAAATTGTGTGTTTTAAACTTAGAAGACAAAAAATAATTGCAGATTGAAGATACATAAGGCGACAAGGAAGAACAAACAGAATAACTTAATGAAAACCTAAATGAAGTACTTTACAATGACGTCTTTGAAAAAGTAACATAGTTAGAGGAATCAAACCTGCTTAAGTACGATGTCTGAGAAACCGAGACACTTTACAAAGACCAAACATTTTACATTATTATTATGTTAGTATGTATACGTCATATGAAACCGAAGATCATGTTTCTTATGAAGACGCAATGAATAGTGATCAATCTGAACAATTAAACGATACTACTAATCAAGAGCTGAAGACTTTGAGGAAAAATATCACTTGGATTCAAGTGAAAAAACCAAGAGATGCTCCAATAATAGATGCAAAATAGGTGTCCAAAATAAAAAGACTAATATAAATGAGGCACCATTATTTAAAGCAAGACTGGTTGCTCGATGTTTCCAACACAAGGCTTTGGTTTTATCAGAAGTTCGTTAAAGATGTTCAATTAATGTTAGATTAGTACAAACAACCAGTGAAGAGTTTTGAAAATAATAAGCTTTACGAGTCGCAAGTAATTTCTTGAACAAGTGACTCAAACATATGTATTGATTTTGGATATTATATCAATAAGGAAATATTAAGGATGAGTTATGCTCAGTTATGTTGCTAGTGAGGATAAATGGGCAGATATTCTCACAAAGTCTTTAAGTAGACCATTATTTGAAAGTTGGAGAACAATACTCGTCTGCAGAAAATTATTTTGACTGAATTATTTTTTCTGGACTGACATTTCCAATATTTTAATAACGTTTGTTGATTTTTTGAGGGTGGATGTTGTGGACAATAGTTTCAACAAACATAGGTATGAGTATTTGAAAAAAAAGTATTGCTTGTTAAGTGAAAGGAGAAGGTGGTTGTGTTTTGTTTGTTTACTTTCTTGTAACAAGAAAATACAGTAGGTGTGTTACTCTCCGTTAATGATATTAAAGAAAAGGGAATTTCTGATTCGTTTAGTATGATTTATTTAAGCCTAGGTCAATCGGTTTTCACTGCCTTTTCTTCTTTTATTTAGTTAATTACGTCCTCATAAAAAGTCGTAGAATTAAAAGCGCTATTCATAAAGAAAATGTTGAACAAAATATAGGGTATTTTCGAGGCTCAACTGGTAGCAGTCTGGTAGCTAACTTCAGCAAAAAAATCTCTGCATGCACAGGTGACCATAAAAATGTTTGGGGCTGATATATCGTGTTATCGCTATAGCATTGCCTGAAAATGTTTCTCTTTGATATTCACAAAAAATTGTCGTCACTATACAGCTACCACTGTTCTTGCTATTCTGAGAGACGAATAATTAATTTGTGATCATTAAAACATATTCCGTTACTGCAGACAGTTCTTCACTGCAAACAAGGATATCGTGCTTGTAAGTAATGCGATTTCATTTTTATACCACACTCCTTGGAATAATTTCTAAAGGATTTTCCTATTTTCATAATAAATACCGGGACAACTTCTCTTACAATACAGTTATGTTTATTTTACGGTACAACAGTTAAAAAGGCAACAACGTTTACAATTAACACGGATTATTGAAACGCAACAATGTACACAACTTCCTTTTAAAGAATTTGCTACCCTACTTGTGACCACTGTAGCACAAAAAAAAAACCGGTAAGCACTTACAAACTGTTTGCCATGAACTATGCGACCGCAAACGCCAAACCACTGAGTTTTCAGAATGTGCTACCAACCCAACCACTAAAATACACGTACTGGTCATAAACAAAAAGTAAACGGCACTGAAACGAATGAAAGACGCGTATACTCTCGGTACTAGTAAGTAGCAACTTGCCCCTGTGTGGATAGGCAGTCGTTCATACAAGGTTGCTTTCCTGGTGGCGTGCGCCAAAGATGATAGGAGTCACCGTAGAGTGAGTGAAGAGATTTGGGCGGCTTGTAACATCGAGGTCTTAAGGGCCTATGAGGGTGAAGCAAGGTGAGTATGGAGCGGCGTCGGAATGCAAGGGAGGTGGAAACGGGATATCCCCGAGAAAGCTCGCCGACCAGGGGCATCGTCCGGCACGATTCCCACAAGCGAAAATCCCGGGGGCGACCCCACCTGGAATCGAACCCGTTTCGCCTTGGTGGGAGACCGTTGTGTGCGATTGGGCAGAATGATCGCAAGTAAGCACTTTAAAACCAAGCTTTGTAGGGAAAAAATATGCCGCTTGTAGCTACATGAGGAGCACCGCCTGAATTGCTGATGGTAAAGTTGGTGGCCTGTAGGTAAATAACTGTAACAGAGAACTGTTCGCGAGATATGACGTAAGATCTTTATATCATGGCATGGCTATACCTTCCAAAATCCTAACATCATGACTATAAACGTATGAAACTTGGTTCGTATCAATGGAATGGTTGCTGAGAAATTAACTAACACCCAAATATTTAAAATGACCACCATTTTGAAAAATAAGTAATAGGGGTGTACGAAAATTGCAACAGTCAACTTTCCTTACTGAGCACTATATAATTACATCGAGTGTTCTTAAATTTGCCACGAAGAGTTCAAAAGTTTTGAGAGACATGCGCGCAGACAGGAAGGCGATCTCATCTTCGGAACGTACGATGAAAATAGTTAGCGTGTAAACCATTCCATTACCAATATTTATGGCTATTATAAAAAAACGCTGAAACACATTCATATATCCGTTCCAAATGGTTCAAATACTTGCCCTCTAGTTAATCCAGCCAAACTTCCATAACTTTTGGAACTCGACAAATTTATAGTCAAGTTAATCACAAGCAGACTTTTTTGGTTTATGTGTTAAACTTCAGCCGAACCACTGAGAACCTATATTCGAAATGAGCACAAATATTATACTAATATAAATTATCGGTTTCAAAATATATACATTTATCATTACTCTCGTACTTAAGTTTCTGTACTCTTACTGCTCTCGGTACTCATTTATGGTTCAAACCATCCAGTGGTAAATATCAACATCAAAGTTGGCAGCAATATTACTTTAGTGAGTGCTTTTCGGCTACCTTGGTGAAATGAAACAATCATTGTACGAGTATATATGTCTGTTTTTACACGACCCTACTAGTGTTGCGTACACGTCGTAGATAGGACCGAAAATCAGTGGGCCAGTTCCAAGACGACCATGGAAACACCGTACAGGAATCAGGCGTAGAAACGAGGAGGGAACCAGAGAACCCGCATCTACCCGTCCAACAAACGTCACTGCCCCTCCCCCAGTCACAACCCTCGCGGAGCGACCCACCCCAATTTACCGCCGAGTCCCGAAGGCGGCAGGGAGAGGCGCGTACGTGCCCCAACTTCGCCGCTGTGGGCCACGTAGGGCCCGCTGGGCTCGACCCGAGACCGCCGCGTAGCCGCAGGAATGAATTCGATTTGCGTAATCTCCTTAACACGTCGCTGTCAGCTTTGCGCGCGGGCGCGCACTTATAATTCCGATCGCGGCCGCTAGGAGCCACCCCCCTCCCTCCCCTTCAAACCGCTCCGCACCGGGAACTCTTTCAGATCTGCGCCAACCTCTCCCCCAAACTACAATCCCTTCGACACCGCGGCGAAAGAAAAAAAAACGTTGTTGCAGACGCAGCAAAGCGAACGGGAGCTTGTGGACGTCCTGGGAGAAGCGATGCAGGGTAGAGTGCGCGCGCGAGGTGCGCAGCAGACACTCTCCGCGTTCCAACACTGGACTGCTTTCGGTGCCGGTAGCACTGTTGGGTGCTTCCGTGATATACTGAACACTTTTGAAAGCCCTGCTTAAGATCTACTTGTATACACATTGGGTATTCTTCCGCCATATTAAAAATAACATTGTCATGGGTCTGATCACTTTATGCAAGCGCCGGTAAAATGAAACTGTGAAATTATTAGAAACATTAATTTTTTACATTTTTTTCTAATTCTTGCTGTCATGTGCATAAAAAAATACAGAAATCAAAAGAAATAATTTAATTATTCACAAACTTTTACCTAACACATTTTAATCAACAATAAGGCACGTAACTACGTTCCTTCCGTCGTTGCCAACTTTATTGGACTCGCGTCAGTTAGTGTGCCCTTTAAAATAGTGGCACTGCCCCTGTCACCACCCCAGTGACATTTTTCAGAAGTTGATTTCAAAATTTGTCAGTTAACCATGAACAGCACATATGAAAAATAACGTGGATAGTACTTGAGGTTAGAACTCTTTTTATGTACGTAACAGCTTTGAGATGTTGGTACACTTCCTACAACCCAGTTTTAAAGCAATTACAAGTACTACTTATTGGCACGAAATATTTATAAAGCAAATTTACTGCATAATGGCATGGTAAAATCACAATTTTAGTGTTTTTTGGGATGTACAAATAATAAAAACCAACTCATCGAAATGAGACTTCACATTGCAATAAATGTGGGTTTCTTAAAGAAATATTTAAAATCACGGTATGAAATTTTTTTGAGATTTTAAAAAAAAGCTTGAAATAAGGAAATGTTTGCATAATTTAAATTCTTAGCAGTTTGTAAATTTTTTTTTTTTCAAAGCGCAAGTTAGTGTTTTTGTTTGGAGCGCCTTTTTGTGAGGCAAAGCAGTAACCTAGTTGTTCTAATGATTTAAAAACACTCATAAAGACATGCTACACTAGTAATTCTTTAACATAAATGCTGCACCCTTCAAAGCTGATGAAAGCACTCGTCTTAACCACTACCGCCATCGGAAAATCGAAAGGCGGAGTTACAAAACGAAAATTAGCATTCAGATACGAAACGTTCTTTTGATTATATTCGTAGGCGGGCACCAATCGTGAATATTGGGCAGTTTTTCGTAGAACGTTTCTTGCAGAAGTTCTTCTACCCTCTGTTAGTCTAGGCAGACTGCAACCTAAACAATTGTCGAAAACAAAATATTCATTATTTCATATTTTTACCATACACTGCCCAATTTTAAACATAATTAGCAACATTTACAATAAACAAAAAAAAAAAAAATTTTTTTATAATTTTGAAGCAGAAAATTTTTTTTACTGCTTTTAGAGGATATATATATATATATATATATATATATATATATATATATAACTAAAACAGAAAACTAATTTTACTGCTTTTAGACTATTGCTCTTGTTATTCTCAGTAAGCACTGTGGGATCGTACAGCTTCTTTGATTGGCTAAAAAATGTTCCGGCTTGTGTTAACCGTTTGCGCACGAATCACGAAGGTTCAGTGACAGAGTTACTTAGTCCTGAGTGGCTTGGTCAAAGACGGACACGGCACCAGCAGCCAATGGAGGTATAACAACAGCTGAGGTGTGTATATAGTATTGAAGTGTACTTACTGCATGCTGCGATTTTTATGCGAAAAGTCACTGGCCCTACCTATCACTCACCAGTCTCACTCTTCACTGTACCGATGCTCGTAGTCCGCAGACTTCACTCCCGCTGGTCTTTTTCATCGCCACTTGTCGTTCTGCTGACTCGTCGCTTCGCACATCTGTCACTCCAGGTCGCACAACCCTCCAAACTCTCAACTCTCAAAACTGTCGGCTCGCTGGCCCGATCTGGAAGGTTCCCCGCACCCCGGGTCACGCTTAAATAGGCAAGGGCGACGAACCAGAACATTATTTCAAAGAAAACCTCAGAAATTCACTCCGCTGAAGGTCAGGGGTGCACGAGTCGCAATAAGCTTATCGCGGCGGCACGCGGCGGCGTGCTTTTGTGAATCACCGCCCGCGTCTCACATTACGCTAGCCTTAGATTTACACACTTCTTTGCTCGCTCGAGCAGGACGAGGTAAGTAAAGCGATGCAGACCGGTAACATGTAACAATAAGGTACGTTCTACTTTTAAAGGAAGCAAATGTGTAATTTAATTACTCACGTGTTTCAGTAACTTTAACAGACTGTTTTCAAGGTGGTAATTTAAATTTAGATGTTCTGACATGTTGTGCGTCAGTGATACAATTTTCCTAGCGTCTGCGGCTAGAGTTCGGAGTAGAAGGAGCTGTTTCACATCAGCATTCTTTTAAGTATTCTTCGGGTCAGCCGGCGACCTCCTGGCGAGTTCATCCAGTCGGGAGAATGGGAATCTACAGGCGGGCTGGACCCGTCGCCTCGGCCAAGATCAGAGACGTCTGCCCACCTGCCCCCTCTCCCCCCAGCCGTCGTAGTTCTGTCGCGCGAACCAGGTCAGCCGGCTAATCCTCCGGCCT
>NQII01006576.1:23488-39239 GCA_002778355.1 Clitarchus hookeri
ATATACACGGCACGACGACTCGCGAGAAACCTGCCTTCAGTCCCCATCCCCGCGCAACCGCAAACCCGATAATCCAGCCGCCGTCCGTGTCTCGGCCGAGGGTCTATTTTACGGCGCGACTTCGGTGGTTAGCGAACTCCGGGGCGTCTGGAAGAGGAGCCGGGGCCAGACAGGGGTCGTTCCAGGCGCCAAGGGTTTCACTGCCCAAGACAAGGCACCAAAGTTGGTTACGCCGCGACGCAGGTGAAGTACTATGCTAACCGCTGCCCCAAGATAGTCCTAAGGGTTTATGTGGGGTAGAGGGAACCTGATAATAGTCTGATTCACGAGAAGTTACCTCCGCTCACAGGGTTTATTCCTTAAGTTATTTGGAGCAAAACATGTCGTATAAATGGAGGTCATATTTGCAATATTTACAGAGTAATTCCAAAAATTTCAGAAGTAAATATAATTAATTATTTTGAGACTTTATTGTTTACAGTTAGTTGATCATCAAACGCAGTATCGACGTAGGTATTTTTCTTTGGAAAATGTACATGGCATTCTAACGCAATCACTACATCTCACAACCAAAGGCTACTACCGCAATAAATGGGCAGGAACGCGCCGTGTTCACGCAATGCACAGTCAAACACACAGTCACACTTCACGGTGGTCAAGGTAACGCGCTGTTGAAAGCAAAACTCCAACGGGCAGCAACACGTTCACTATAATGCGTTTCTAATTTTTCGAATTACACTGTAAATAATGCGAATTGTAACCACATTTAAATGACATAATTTGCTCCGAATGACTTAAGGAATAAGTCGTTTAAGTGGTGGTTACAACTCGTAAATCACCTTATGAGTCTGCTCTAATGATCACGGGTTTGAGTTTGATGTGATATGCACAGCAGCGTCATTCCAGGTAACCGCGTGGCCACAGAAAGAATACTAGCATCGATGCTGTGAAGTATGATTCACTCGAGACACCGAAAGCGAAAGTACATGAGAATGTCAAGCAGATGCCATACACAAATGAGGTCACTTAGAGAAACTACAAGCGAAAAAAAAATTATTTTTTAACGACCATAATTATAAATTAAAAATGTTTTTACTCAAAAATATCTCATCGTGCAAACTCAATCAACGTCGAAAATAAGGCCCGTGTGTTTTAACGTACCTGTTTTTAAGTTCAGCAGGGTTGTGGAGAACCAATAGTGTAAAATTGTAGATTCAGCTGGTCGAAGTCTCCTGGTACATAATGCACAATTTCAGAAATTACGATCCACTCACTTCAGTCCTTCTAGCATACAGGTGGCTGGATGGGATGCGTGGAAATATAGCTCTGAAACGCTCCATTGCTTCTTTGTTCCAAACAGGTGAATACAATGTTCCGCTCTGGCTAACTCGCAGGATGAGGGACTGGCATACCAAAGAAACCGTTGTTTATACGTAAAAGAATTTGAAAGTACATGTTCTATTACCTATACGGGATTCGAAAGCACCACTGCTTGGGCCACGAAAGTCGAATTAAGAAGAATGGAGTGATAAAGGGAGGGAAAGAATGCACAGGTTTGGGCGGCTCATAAAAACGAGATATTGAAAGTCGATGAGGGTGAAGCGAGGTAATTATGGAGCAGCGCCGGAATGCAAGGGCGGGAGAAATGGGAGATCCCCGGGAAAACCCTCAGACCAGCGGCATCGTCCGGCACGATTCCCACATGCGAAAATGAGGGAGTTACCCCACCGGGAATCGGACCTGTTTCGCCTTGAAGAGAGACGAGTGCTTTAGCCATTACACCATCCGAGGCCCGCTTGAGAAATATTTTAACGCATTTCTCCAATTAACCTTCGCAGGCATACCAACAAATGTTATTCACACACCTGTGTGATTTCCGATAGATAGGGACTGGACAATTTCGCGAATTCATTTTATAGGACAAGCTAGACTCCAAACGCATGTGTACTTCTGATGTGTTTGCAATTGTATCACAGTTTGTTAGACACGACCAGATGAACTCTCAACCAATGAAAGACCTGCAAGCAAACAAGGACTGAATATCGTGCCACCTGGTCTGAGGTACATCCGTCTGCTTTCTGGGGCAGCAGCCAATGAACAGAAAGCGGAATATTGGAAAAAAAAAGCATAGGGTAGTGGAGTCTAGCCTACGTGTCGTCTACAACACGACGTTTCCCTGTCCCTATTGATAAGGTTGGCTTAGTACCATAATGAAGGAACACTATATGCTCGGTAGTACCAAGTAGAAGTCATCGGAGAAAGTGGCAATCAGTTGAAGGACAGCGCGTGGGGTGAAGTAAGCACTCCGTGCGAGAATTCCTGTGCAAGTCGCAAACTATTCCGAGGTTTTAAACAGCTCCAGCAAATCAAAGGCGGCGCCCAGCCGAAATCGGCGAGGACGTAACGGAGAAGGTGCTCCGTCGCTCTTGTGTCGGGGCTACGCAAGTTTTGTGGCGGGGAGTCGGTCGGGCACGCAGCATCCGCTGGACCAGACAATCTCGTTAGACACGCTGAGCCCCGGGAGGCTTCCCCTACCTCATCCTCCGTCCCCTTACCAGGCCTTCGGATCTCGGATTAGAACTCCCCTTATCAAGATCCACCCCCGGGAGCCTTTCAATTACGGAGGGGCAGGGGCAGGGGGGCAGGAGCCCCCCCCTCCACCCGGCTGCTCTTCTCTCTTCACCGACGTCGGCACGGCCGCGCATCGAGGGCGGACCAGCGGAAGACGCGGAGAGGGGCTTCTTGCCGACTTGAGAAAAGCCCAACCAGAAACTTCCGGACGGCCCGGGCCCTCCAAGTTCGAGGTAGTCTGCCGGTCGCCGATCCATTCTCTCCTCCATCGGCACGCCTCTCTGCGAGAGGGCGCAGCTAACCAGCGGCATGCTCTCCGACGGTCTTGACGGAGAACCCTGCAGTGCCGGCCCCGTCCGAGAGTTGGGAACCGTTAATGAGCTACCCTTCTAGTCGGCGCACGGCCCTGAACCCACGCAAATTCAAGCAATTACTTACCGCCAGGCCCGCAGACGTTAAGTAACTTCCCGCAGAAGTGGAGTTTTCTCGCAAACTTGAAACAGCGGTAACTGCTACGAATCAGCGAGATCTTAGTGAACACACACGCGCAACAACTGCTCTTCCGAGATCGCACCAAGTTAAGTTCGTGACCGAATTTAACTGAGACAAATGTGTTTCACGCTCCTTTACAGGGTACTTCAGCGCCCCTGGCCATTAATTAACACTTTATTCAACAAACTAGCCAATATGTGATAGTTTACAAAATTAAATTAAATTTAAATATAAGGAATAACACATTCCTAATGATAATAGACAGGAAACACACGTCACGTCCTCCGCCGTTCGTATTAATAATGAGCTAGTATATGTTAGCATAAGTTACCAGATTTTTATAAACAAAGCGGAAAACGAAAAGAAAGACAAAGAAGAATGAGAAATGAAGAAGATGACAAAATGTGGATGATTTCAAATCGTTGCAGACAGTAATAAAGTAATGCTTATTACTCCCGCGAGCGGTAGGGACACAACCGTGCTCTTGTTTATATATATATGGTTGAGCAAAGTTGCCCACCTGGATATATCTGATGTCATATTCTGCCAGAACATTAACGAACTGCCTGACCAGAAAGCTATGCGGTCTTAACCAAGGAGGCCACACATTTATACTGTTTTCGCACGGGTAAACTGTGCAACAAGACGACAGTGTTCGTGTACTCTGTGACGTAAAAATTTCGTTCGATTGCTTGTTTACTTAATTCATTACTCTTCAATGAGATGGTCATAATAAACGCATTATAAAATGTACCAAAATTAAACACAGTTATATAGCAACGACTTCTATATTTTTCATATAATTAATTCTATATTTTTTTTAGAGTAAGGTGGACATGAAATTATAAAATAATACACAGATTATAGCAAAATGGGTGAATGTCATGTAAATGTTAGCTTTTTAAGTGAAAACAGTTTAATAGATTCTGCTTATCGTATAAGATTTGAAGTTTGCAATACGATTGAGTAATATGTTTCAAGGAAAGCAAAATTTTCTGACTTTGTAAACAAATCTCTGGCAGCCAATGCTACGCTGCAATTCCGAAGTGTACAAAACTTCATATCTGATTCAGCATAAACAAAAGTTAATAAAAGCAATTGTAGAAATAATAATCCCGAAAAACATCTTAATCGGAATTAATAGTCTTCATAACAGAATAATAACGTCTTTATGCCTTAACGTTAATANTCCGAAAAACATCTTAATCGGAATTAATAGTCTTCATAACAGAATAATAACGTCTTTATGCCTTAACGTTAATATTACTGTGAGAGCCACCATATTAAAATACACAAAATTTTAGCCCCTAAAGTTATTGCAACAGGACATCGATACTCGAAAATAATAAAAAATTTTCTCATAGCATACATTTGCCATGAAATGAAAANGGGGGGGGGGGCAGAGAGCTGTGACCACAAATACGAGCACTCAAGAGTGTCTTGACGACCGACAGTCGACCGTTGCGAGTTCTCGGAGCGTCGTAAAGACCACGCACGACTCCTGTTCCCACGTCAACCGAGTCGTCTCCGAAGACGTTCGCGGCTTTCTCCTGTCCGAAACGAACCCCCAATAAACAGCCGAGTTTCCGCGGGTTCCGCCTGAGTCCTGGTCCTGGCCTCGCGCCACGACGAGAGACGAACTGCCATTAGCTTAAATTGCGTGTTCGAACTCGCGGAGAAAGCAGTCGCCGCCAAGAACACGCAGCAATTAATTCGTCTCGGCGGAAATCACCGGGGGGAAGCCAGAGGAAAAAAACTGCGCGGGAACGAATTCGCGGGCAGGGACGTAACTGATAACGAGTTTTGATGGTTCGCGTTTCAATTAGACTCGCCTTAACGAGACAGAGAAGGTGGGACTGAGGGCAAAGCAGCACGAAACGACGGGAAAACAGGAATTGTANAGACTCGCCTTAACGAGACAGAGAAGGTGGGACTGAGGGCAAAGCAGCACGAAACGACGGGAAAACAGGAATTGTAGAAAATTAAAAGGAAAAAAGTCCCGCAGTTACGTGAAAAAAAGAACACGTAAAACAGAACGCCTTGGATTAAGGCGGTGCTTTCAGTGTGGACTGAGTTGGCTGTAGAATTTTTCTGGTTGTAATGGTGACTCGCCGTTTCTAGTTCCAAATTCGCCAAGTCGGCAGTCGGACATACGTGAAGTCAGGATGCATTACTTGCCTACAAGAATATCCTGTGTTCAGTTCTAAATGAACGACGCAAGCACCACAGAATGTTGTAGATACAATGTCTCATTATGCTGTCCACAGATAGTAACGAACATGCCTCGTGAAGGAAAACTGCAGCCAGACTATCACCCTAGAAATAGTAGCACACACTCTTAAACACAACCACTTAATGTACTTGGACAATTAAGACCGAAATTACGATGACATCGCATTTCACATAATATACATATATATATGTATGGTATATCTATTTCCGACGCAATATCGCGATTCTCCACTCAATCATATGTGTAGAAATCANAGACTCGCCTTAACGAGACAGAGAAGGTGGGACTGAGGGCAAAGCAGCACGAAACGACGGGAAAACAGGAATTGTGGAAAATTAAAAGGAAAAAAGTCCCGCAGTTACGTGAAAAAAAGAACACGTAAAACAGAACGCCTTGGATTAAGGCGGTGCTTTCAGTGTGGACTGAGTTGGCTGTAGAATTTTTCTGGTTGTAATGGTGACTCGCCGTTTCTAGTTCCAAATTCGCTAAGTCGGCAGTCGGACATACGTGAAGTCAGGATGCATTACTTGCCTACAAGAATATCATGTGTTCAGTTCTAAATGAACGACGCAAGCACCACAGAATGTTGTAGATACAATGTCTCATTATGCTGTCCACAGATAGTAACGAACATGCCTCGTGAAGGAAAACTGCAGCCAGACTATCACCCTAGAAATAGTAGCACACACCCTTAAACACAACCACTTAAGGTACTTGGACAATTAAGACCGAAATTACGATGACATCGCATTTCACATAAGGTCTAGCATGTTCACATATATATATGTATGGTATATCTATTTCCGACGCAATATCGCGATTCTCCACTCAATCATATGTGTAGAAATCAAGGATTTAATATGCTACCGAATGTGTCTTTTTATCTGTATGTACTTAATCTGAACAAATGTGAGCCTTATACTGTTCATTTCTGGTCAAATGTGGGTACATGAAGATTAGGCGCTCGCGAACTATTCAAAAACATGAAAATAAAATAATAAATCACATGTAATGAATTCGTAGTGGCATTTTATGTGATCAGGTTAAGTAAGCTGAAATCTAAATATACTTCCTCGCCGAAGACAGCCACAGAACTCTATGTATATATGACAGAAAAAGTAGTCGTTCGAAAAAATCACGCAAGTGACACTTTTGAATACCCCATAAAAGCCAACACTATTTAAGTATTTTAATTACGAAAACGTATGTGTTGATTTATGAAACACTTTGTGATGGGTCTCGTTGAAACGCAAACTCGAAGCATGATTCGTCTTACGTAAACTTAATTCTTGTCACGAGTTATTTTTTTTTGTTTATGATGGCAATACGTGCCAATATGTGAGGAAAGAATGACTGGTGTTCATTTATAATTAGAGGCGTTACTCCTTTACTCCAGAATATATCAAGGGCCCTGCCCACATGGAACAATTTGGCATGGAAGCAAGAGAGTGCTAAGGGCGAACAGCTACTCTCATAAAATGCCTCATAGCTTCATCTAGTCTGTAGTCCTGAAATTTTGCAACGGTGACTACAATTTCATAATAAATCATAAAGGTAAATACATATTTTACGTCCTTACACCTTAATAAAGTCTGTAAACAGAAATTTCCATTCATGCAGATAAATGTGAAAACATCCGTTTTAGTCATTTCCAGTTCCAAAAACTCTATTTAAGGTTAAGGTAAAGATTTAAACCTGCACGGACAGGAAACGTTACACGTTTTCCGTAAACATACAACTGAAGAGTATTTAGCATTGTTTATATTAAATAATTTCAACTAAAGATCTTCACACTATTAACTTATTTACAATTGGGGCCGCGGTGGTGTAATAGTTAGACTACTCGCCTCCCATGTAGGCAAACCGGGTTGGATTCCCGTCGGGGTTTCCTTCGGATTTTTGCATGTGGGTATCGTGCCGGACGGTGCCGCTGGTCGGCGGGTTTCCCCCGCTCCTCCATTCCGGCACTGCTCCATACTCACCTCATTTCACCCTCATCAGCTCTCAATATCTCGCAATTAAGAACCGCCCAAATCTCTACACTCACTCACATATTTACAATTGTTTTCCGAGGTGAGAGTCATAATGAAGCAAATTACGATAAAGTCCCGCTATCAGCAGTAATCGTGGTGGCTTATAAATACAATAGAGCCAAATAATGTATACTTATTATGATAATATACGAAAGTAAAACAAATACACAATCTATTTTGAAGTTAATAAATACTGGTGTTGTTGCAAATATTTTTCAAATATGGCATACAAGTACATCACGAATATTTGATTCCACATTAAACATTGATTACAAATTTGACTAGCAATGATTCTGCAAAACTATAAGCGGGACGGATTACATGCTAACTCGCGCTATTATCTTAAGGCCGCCGTCTACCTGGAACTTTTTCCCACGTTTAGACCGAGAAGCGCGGCAGCTATTTGGGCCACACTGCCACGCGCATCAAGTACGCCATCGCCGCTAAGCGCAAGGCTCTGAACTGGCGTGCAGTGTTCTCGTCGTGCTGCGTGTACCTATGGGACTTTGAGCGGTGACCATATTATTTTATTAGTGGGAAGTCTTTAGGAAGGTTCAGTGCAGGCCCTTATAGTGGTTTTGTATGTATCTGATGCGTGAATTTTGAGCTACAGCACCTTGGAAAGGCAGTTTTTAGCGGTTTTGGAGTACTCTGAATTGATGTTTCTAACGTAAGGGATATTTTGAAAGTACTTAACAGCTCTTGTCTGAAGTGTGTGTTCTTTTCGTAGATCAGTACGTTGGACGCACGCTTAATAGTTTCGTTGAAAAACGTGTATTTCAAACACTGTGCAACGTAGTTCAAGCGCCAGGTAGACGGGCGCCTTAAATGGTCACATAATCTGACATTCAAACTCAGAACTTCCTTCCCTAACTTCATAATGACCTTAGACATAGCCTGTGCCACATTAGGCTACACCAAATTACTAATCAATTTTTGTGAGACCTGTAACGTTATGCTACAGTAAATTGGATCGAAAACATGGAAAATGTTTAAACACTTATTAACAACCTNTGTGAGACCTGTAACGTTATGCTACAGTAAATTGGATCGAAAACATGGAAAATGTTTAAACACTTATTAACAACCTCAAGAAAGGTACGCTTGGATAACAGGGAGACGGCATTTCTAGCACTTTTCAAGTAACGGGTGGTCTCTTCACACGAGGAGGAAACTTCAACGGAAAAGTTTTCCTAGACAGCGCCCAGGTGTCTCCTGGACAAGCTTTCAGCACTGGGTAATACTCGAGCACTGTACTCGAAAAACTCCCCCCATCTGCCACTTTTTGGTAAAGTCTTTAAGAACTCTACCCTGAACACTTGAGTCCTCCGCCCCATCAACCCTTCCTTCTCCGCCTTTTCCTGGGAGCCGGGTGCTTGCCGGAACAAGTACGAAGGGCTTCACAGGAAGTGGGCAGCGCACAGCTCTAGCGGTCAGCACGTCTGCCTCCAAAAATAAATGTGACTCAGAAACACCAGTTCCCTTCTACTAACTTTAATGTCGAGCTGTAACCCTGAAGGACTGACGAAATATACTTTAACATAAATTTGTGACTTTTTACATTACAGCCTGTATGAAACGATTTTAAAATTAAAAAAGGTTTTGATTCATGCATAAATATATTTGATTCATATTTTTAGTTAACCATTAAAGTTTATATTGCTATTACTTTAAGCATATTTACAGACGAACCTTACGGCGTATTCCAACGGATTTATTTATATTTACTCCATTCCTGTGGCTGCAAAAATTATTCTAAGATGAAATCAAACACTAGCTCCGTATTGATTGAAAATTATTTGTCATGTAATATGAAGTTAAAACCCCCGCAATTGCGTTTAATATTTTTCAACATAATTAATTTAAAACAGTGCCCACATAAAAATAAAAAAATAAAAAATCTCGTACTTATTGAGCAACACTGAAAGTCTTTAAGTATTAAAATTAAAATGTTTTTGTGTCAGCCCAACCAAATTAGCAGGAAGTTATTCATTACACTATAAGAATTCTATAAAATATATTTAGTTTTACAAGATCATCGGATAAGCACTGGGGCATTCTACTTCTACAACAATATCACGATATGAACGCTTTAACATTTTACGCTACCCTTACCTTACAGAGAGTTCTGGTAAGTCATGCACCATTCAATTCTCCTTACCTGCAACAAAAAGAAATAATACGTGAGAATTCTGAAAACCACAAAATAACAACATTTCCATTACAACAGTAAATTACAAATATAACAAATTAGCCTACTTTTCTCTACACATATATGTACGTAATTATGATGAGCTACTTAAAGAATTTTTTTAGTTGAATCATGTTTGTTGAAAAAATGTCAAAGCATGTATGTAATAAACGTGAGCAAAATTATTTTTGATCGCAGTACCTTTGAAAACGGCGAAAAATTGAGGATGTTACCAGGCGAATTTAGTGAACGGAGCATGGTACTCGATAACACCAGAATTGTATTAAATAAGTTTAATAGTACAAGAGAAATCGCATGTAAAACTACAAGAATATAATAGCTACTTCAAACATAAGAGTTGATTTATAAAAAAAAAATGGCCTATCTGTATTATGAAAATACCTACCAGATTAAAAAAATTCAAGTAAAATTTCGACGTAAAAATTTTAACCTAGAAAAACATAGCTTACGCTGTTATTACATTCTAATCTTGTTGACCCATGACGGGACTGAAATATAGACCAGAAAAATTAATTACAAGAGAATTTCCTTATTTCTCCCCATGGTGTAATCCACCTACAGTCTCCGAAACAAACACTGCCCGTGCTCTACTGAATACAGAAATTTAATTTACAATGTAGGCCTATATCATGACAACCGAGAACTAGTGCGAAATTATGCCAAACGCCAAAATCCAATTTTAAGTTACGTATTTTACGAATTTCACCAACGTGCAGTATACGAATGGATAGGCCGAACAGCTACGAAGCATAGAAAAAATATATAGTGGATAACCTAGACTATTAGTGTAGGTTTCTGCGAATTAAGAAACTTATTTTTATATTTCAGCAAAATGCAATGCTGAAGAGTGCTATCGTATATATTTAATTATTTGCTTAGAATATTTAAAAAATATCTTTTCCAGTCATTCTAAATAAGAATGGTGACATAAGAAAACTTTACAAAATTTAATCAGTTAACCTCATTTGTGAAATAACGACCGGTGTATTTTGTAAGTCGTGACAATTTGATAAGTATCACGTCTTAACCGACTCATTTCTAAATACCTGTAGAATGCAAACACAGGTTTTGTGGTTCAAACATGTTCTATACGCTTTAAAAAAAATGCAAACGTCTTACTTTTTACTAATATTACATGCGGTTTTGCAGAACGGCATAATGACTACTCAGATACTGCCATGGAGTAAGTTAAAAAGCCAATTTTAATTTTCAGGACTTAAGGGTGGCTACAACTTTACTCATCCCTTCTGTACAACGGGTTTTTTAAATTCTTAATAAAACCTTAATATTTGCGTGATTTAACTAACCACACTACGAATTCACGCAAATATAGAAATATATCCACTGTGCCCCGTTCCCAATTACAGCCTACTTACAGACTGGCGGTGTGTTGTTCGGCGCAACTGAGTGCCACTACTTACTAGTCTCGAAGTCTCCAGCGGCGCCGAGAACTTGCATCTCAGGTTTGCCATTACCGACGCTCGAGACGCCACAGGCAATTAGACGCCTCGGCTCGCCAGCGAGATATAAGACACCGCGTTAACAACCAATTAGGAAACTACTTTAAAGGAGGATTGCGGGGAAGGGGGAGCGAGATGAGGAAAAAAAATATATATATAATTGCGCACGCGCGCCGGTTTTCAATTCGGAGGCAGCGAGGGAAATAAGCGAGGAAGAGAAGTCTGTCAATCTGGAGGGCTCTTTCTGATGAGGCTTGGCGAAAGCGCAAGATGGCGGAAAAAAGGGGTTGTTCGGCGTGGGTGAAGGGGGTGAGAAGGAGGAGTAAAGGGTAGCGAGACGAACGGGGGAAACCCGATTTCCTCAAACCGTAAGACGATCCGAGCGAAGCACTCGAAAAATTAGGAGAACGCGAATCTAATGACTCGGCAAAATAAAACCCGCCGAGGTAACCTCCACACAGAGATTTCACGCTCGGGGGAGCCCTCTTGTTAGCCCGCG
This sequence comes from Clitarchus hookeri, assembly GCA_002778355.1. Classification (NCBI taxonomy): domain Eukaryota; kingdom Metazoa; phylum Arthropoda; class Insecta; order Phasmatodea; family Phasmatidae; genus Clitarchus; species Clitarchus hookeri. The sequence continues at coordinate 34,989 of NQII01006576.1, forward strand.
CAGTTGAAGAGAGCTCCGAATTTCCGCCTGCCGGAGCTTTGCTCCCGCTAACGGGCCGTGATTCCTCCGCGCGAGATTCTCCAGAACCGACGTTAACTAACGCGCACATTTCCGCGTAGGCACGACCCGCACTCGGCCACGGCTGCAAAGCGACTAGCGCACGGGCATGCGAATTTTTTTCCAGCTGAAGGTCTCGACTCGCCCCGAACTCGGCCCGTCACCGGGCGGCATGTACAATGTGTGCCAAGGGGGGACCGAGACATTGTATCTCGAAGGGGCAGATAGGATCACAACAGCGGAGGATCCTGCATAGCCCCGCGCCCTATAATCCTGGAAGCGTTTCAGGACTCTAATGGCCTTTCACTGTCGGCGAAGAGGACAATGCCCCGTGTCTGATCGTAGGCAAACGCGATCCTCTCACCAGGTGTAATGGATACCTTTGGCGCTGAAGAAAAAAGCCAGGTATCCCTCCCTCGTGTTCCTTTGGGATCAGGACGAAGGGGAAATCCCCCCCCCACCTATTGAGATCTCCCAGACAGACAACCAGCATCACCTCCTGCCCGAGTTTCACAGTTTTCAATGTTGCTTATTCTGCAACAGGAACGAACACGGTGCGCAAACACGGGTGGTTACAAGGGAGGATATAATGCGCGCAACATTCCCCCTCCCCATCTAGCTCTTAACTCGCGCACGGTTCATTTACGGAGACACCCGGCGTCTTTTCATATATTTATATATTTTTCCTCAGCTGTTAAGCTATGCAAGCACGTCGTGGTGTATTAACAACAGGTGTTTCCCAAATTTAATTAAAAAAATAATTTCCAATTTTTTAAAAATAAAGTCTTTAAATCAAATTTGAAATAATTTCTTCAACTTTTCTAAAGTTATCCATTTTTGGAGCCTTGCTGCTTAAAATTAAATTAAAAACGAAGTATTGTGTTCTATTATAAACAAAAATTACTTACGTAAAAATCAGCATCTAAAACAAAATTACTAAGTATGAGCATGCCAAATCTACGCTATTTTCTGTTTTTCATATCAAAACAAGGGCAAAATATAATATACAAAAAAGGCCTTATCGCCAAGATAATAACTATTTGTCCTGTTCTTCACAAACTTAAGAGCACAGCATTCTGTATTAGCATTCCAGCGTTGTCATAACTTAAGAAAAGCGAATACCATAAATGTGGATACATTTCACTTAAATCGTCAATGCTTCGCCAGTCTACGAGTAACTGCTTAAACGCAGCAAACAATTTCAGAGGACTTCTAGTCCATGAAGCAAACGGACAAATAGTTAACAAATAACATCCCAAATGAGTTACTACTGCTTATGCTGGTGGTAATGTATATTATAGATTGCCAAAGAAATAATGACTACTGCAGGAAAATTGAATATTGAGAGACCAGCAAAACAGAAAAGGCGATATGGCGACACCAAACTAGCAAAACGCTGAAGGAACAAGAATCCGTACCGTCATCGAACTAGTAACTCCAAAACCACCTGTCAAAAAAAAAAAAACTAGAAAAGGTGTTGATAACTGGCGCCAAGGCAATTTGATAAGCTGGCAGGTCGATTGTGATAGCATATACTACGGTTAAAACAAACGATAGTTACTTGTTAATTAGAAACACCTCACAGACAGACATTACACAGAGTAATTTCCCCGCAAACTCATATTCTGTCCACCAAATCAAAAACAAAGTGAATGACATATAACCTACTCTAGTTTAAATGGTCTTAGCTTTGAAACCCGTGAGCGAGTTAAATGTGGTGAGAGATCTGGTTTGCTTTCAACATCTCAGGTCTTCAGCACCGACTGGCGTGAAGTGAGGTGGAGTTGGATCAATAACGGAATGAAATGGTGGAGGAGGCGGGAGTAGCCCGAGAAAACTCACCGGCCAGCGTCATCTTCCGCTGCGTTTCTCACATGCGGGAATCTGGGATTGGCCTAGCCGAGAATTGGTTACAGTTCTCTGTGGTGGAAGTCGTGTAGTTAGACCTCTACACGACAGAAAATACACTTTGCCGGTTAATGAACTTGCATGGAATATCCACAAGTTCAATTTCGTGGAAACGTGGTTCTCATTGCAAGGTTTTCTCAGAGACAAGGATGGGAAACATCGCAGTAACATATATTTCTGAGTAAAATTATTGACTCTAGTAACGTTAGTTCTTTATATACTCAGATGTTTAATGATTAAACGGTTTAGTGTTTCTTATTTCTGTGACATGAAAACAATATCACGCTGATAATGACCGGTAATTACGAAGAACTACAGGCCTGGAAAAAAATATTTCAACTTACATGACGTTTTCTATTTAACAAACGAAAGAAGCAAAACGCAGAACGGGTGTTTTGTACCAGTTCCTTGTAGTCGCTGGTGTTGTTTAAACTAGAATTAATAATTTTTTCACGCAACTTTAAAGAAAAAAGAAACAAATTTTGCTAGAAGTAGTTTACACAATCATAAATTCACATACTAGATGACACTTTTCATTAAAAAATTATGATGATTTCCCCTTTATTTATTATGCGTGCCTACAGTGGCACGCCTGGGCGGTATGAATAATAAACAGTCAACATGAAGAATTTTGNGAGATGACACTTTTCATTAAAAAAATTATGATGATTTACCCTTTATTTATTATGCGTGCCTACAGTGGCACGCCTGGGCGGTATGAATAATAAACAGTCAACATGAAGAATTTTGCCAATATACAAAACATAATGAAGTAAGGACCTTCTCCAGAAGGAGTGCTGGAGATGAAGTTCCTACCTTCAATCAGTCAGATCACGAGCAGAGCAACGCCAAAGAGTTATAAAAAAAAAGCTTATCTGTAGAAATAAAAATACTCTTTGATATTAAAGCGTTTTTAAATTCTACAACTGAAAATTATATTAAAATTATAAGTACAAATAAATATCATGTAATTATTCCCAAATGACGAGGATGAGTTGCAACCCTGGGGCTGGTAGGAAACACACGACAATAAGCGTCTGTGGACAGTTACGGCCGAGGCAACTGCATATGCGAAGGTAAAAACGAACCACACATACATAAACTACCCTAGGTTAGTTTAAACTGCCAAAACCTCATTGAACTAGTATTATAGGTTAGTTTAGGTTAGGTTGGTATAAACTATAAAAACACGTATGCACCCACTACCACATGTGAGTTCATGGGAACCTGTTGGATTGTGATACAATGTTGAAAAATGAAGGTTGCGAACGCGCCTACACCGTAATGACGGCCGGCCCACACACGCATGCGCAGTAACCAAGGCCTAGGCGTTCCACAGACTTTCGTCCATGGCGACGACACAATGATGGAGACCGTAGAACACGCAAGGCTCTCGGCGTGATGATTCTGCAGTGGTTTGGCATTCCCTTCCGAAGTGTGGTGGAGAGACAGGCTCAACCAGAACTTAAAAAAAAACTTCCAAGTGCCGTTGCTGGGAATCGAACACGGATCCTCAGGAAAGGAAGGTGAAAACGTTTTACCAAAAAAGTACCGCCCGTTAAACGCATTAATGCTACCCTGAACTCTGGTAAGCAGGCTCCTAGTTAAGTTGGCAGCGAGTTAAGGAAAACAGTTCCATGTCCTGATATTGTATTGCTTGTATGATGGTTACGTGGCAAATCAAGGTTGTTTTTCTTCTTGCCTTATACACGTCATAATCCGAGCTGGCATGCTAATAACACATTTAGGTTCCCAACAATTCCATGTTTTTACTTGGATGACGTATAAGTAAAGTGATCAGGCCCATGGCAATGTTAATGTTGCATTTGGCGGAAAGATACCAAATTGACAGCAAAATATATACGAAGCAGGGTTTCCAAAAGCGCTCAATTAACCGCAAACAGCATATATAGGTTGTACTTCTTTTTCTACCCTCGGTAGACCATAACGACATCAGGTCAGGAGTCTCACGCACAAAAAAAAATTTGCATGCTTATAGCAGAGGGGTAAAATCCCCCATCTAAATAACATTTAAATCACGAGTAACTAAAGTAGTTCGGATTAGGGTTATAGGCAGGAGGTAAATGCCGTTTCGACCAAGTACTCCAAAGCAAAACTCCAGGAACTCTGGGAGTTAGATCACCTACTGTCAGTAGCTGAGACTGCTGGCAAATGTTTCTTTATTTACTGAAGCTACTGAGGAGTCACTGACGAGAAGTATTTTGCCATACAGGCTACATCTCCTGCTCAAATCACTGATATGCGCATGATAAAGATGGGGGGGGG